>APFE030441576.1:0-20282 GCA_000404065.3 Pinus taeda | reverse complement strand
TCGTTTGATATTGGTCGTCACCGCGAAAGCCCAATCAAACACTGTAGGATGGAGACACTCGGTGGCCAGCAGCAAGTGATTCTTGCTGGCCTCATGGGGTGCCTGCATACCCGCTGCCCGGGTAATGGTAAACAGGATAATCCGCAGAACCAAGCTAGGGATCGTGTTGATGTCTACCTTCCTACTGTTCTCACCAAAGTGTGCACCAGGACATATCCTTTCCTTCACCTCCTCGATCTTCTCTGCAGAAGGTCGACTGCCTGTCAAAATAGGGCGCGCGCCCCGCCGTGATAAACCCGTAATGAAATAGACATCGGATACATCCAGTTCCAATGTCTGGTCCTTCAGGCGGAACACCTGATCTTCGACATCCCAAGAATCTACTATGAAACGTAGTAGCTCAGGTTGTGCGCGGAGGTAGGAAGTATGGAAAAACTTTTTGAGTCCACAGTCTCTCAATGCCGCCATACAATCATCATCTCCCAGAGCTTGGGCATCAACTTCCCCGTGCTCTCATTCTTTCCATTCAACCACCATTTTGGGCAAAATCCTACAAACAAACAACAATTTTCAATCATTAGATAAATATTGAAGTATAATTTGAGGGAAAATTGAGATTCTAACGGTCCAATTTAATACAAATTGAGTACGCGCCAATGGCGCGGCCTCTGTATTAAATTTCTGCCATTAGTGCGATCCCGTGCCGGAATCTCGTGCCAATGGCGCCGACCTAATTTTTTTCAAACCCTCTTGCAGAGGCCTAAAATGTGGATAAAAATCAGTAAAAATAGAATGGAAATAAGGCTGAGGATGAGGCCGCTTACTTATTACAGACGGCGACTCGAACGGTGTCCCGGTTTGGTCGCAATCAGCAGATGAAATTCACACCAAAAGTCCTCCAACAGTGAACTTGTAGGGTAAAAGGTGAAAAGTAAATTTGTTTTTTTACTTTTTACTATTTATAGCACTATTTTTAGGAATGTCTTTTTAGGCGTATTTTTGTGCAAAAATAGGCTTTTCACTGTCGATCGAATGATAACAGGGCTTGGTGTAGTTCTAACGAGCGTCTTTTTGACTTTTTCAAGCTCGTAAAAACACAAGAAAATATTACCTCGTGGTCCGCTTTCAGCTCTTTTCCTGACCTTTTAAAGCGGAAAGGATTGCCGAGTTATCCCTCTTGGCTCGTTAAACAGTTACCAAGAGGCGGTCGTTTTAAGTTCTTTTATCGACTGTTTAAACACTAAAAGATTACCGGGTTTTTGTCGTTTCAAACTTGTTAATGGTTGCGAAACGATGTGATTTTGATCCCTTTTTTACTTTTTCAGATCGAAGTCACTACTCATGAAAAGTACTCCTCGGTCGTAATGACCGGGCGGTTCTTTCGGGTATCATTTTACAATTTTTCGGACTCGAGAGACACAACTTTACGAAAAAGGACCTTTGGAGTTTTCGTTTCCGTGTCTTTTTCAAACTCTCTAAACATGAAAAAGACTCCGAGTTTTACCTATGTCGGACTCGTTAAACCCTGACGACATTGGATTCATCATTATGATGAGACTTGAGCTTCTCCTCCCTAGGGCTCGTTAAAATTTTACTAGGTTGGATTCGACCGAAGGTCGAACTTATACTGCAAGCATATGCTATCCCCATCAAGCTTGTTAAAAATAACTGGGGTACTCGCCAGAAATGGCGGGGAAAAAAGAAAATTTTGGAACCATAATCATAAGTCGTGTCGGCAGTATGTCGCTCTTGAACATGGCACTCCTCTGCTTTCACGTCAGGGTGGGGATATCTGATTTGGCCTTTCACTTGCCTCCATGGGTTTGGGTGATCCTATTTGACCTCTCATCTGCTCACTGCCTCGTCATCGTGACCTTTGATCCAGTGATGTCAAATACTGCCAACTTCACTGTCTTGCCGTCAATATGTTCAAGAGAAGTTGACCTCTGCAGGAAACCGCCTCCACTTGATAGTTCATAAATCTCATTTCACAACATTGTATCTTCCCGTCTCGCGGCGATGATGTGGGAAACATTATGGCCCACCTTCAACAAAGATCACTTCCTATCGACTTCAGCTCATTATCCAGGAAAGTGGCCTAGAGACTCCCTTCCGGTACCTTGGAGCCTGCATGCCTCAATGGCAGGTTCTTCGTATTCGACGCGAGGTTTTCATCATTGGCCTTCCGATCGGATGACTCTGCAGGTGTTCGACGTCGGCTCGTGCATTCACACGCCGTAGATTGTACTTGTAGTACCTTGAGGACCATTGTCATTATTGGTGGTACCTCTCGCGTCTGTTAACAGTTTTCATTATTGACTGGTAATCAGACGATGTCCATGCATGTTCGACTTCAGCTTACATGTTCACATGCTTGGACTTGTACTTGTGTTCGGGTCGAGGTGGAGCGCAAGACCCTGGATTGTGTCTGTTGTAATCCAGGCGTGATTTTGATACATGACTTTTTCACTAGATGGCTACGCCCATACTACGGATCTTGATTATTATGTACTCTGTCAATGGATGGCTGCGCCCATACCACATATATCATGTATTTGAACTATCATACTGTATCTCTCCATGCAGATTCTCGACGGCAGTTGGATATGATCTTGTAAAGCACTTCACCTCTCTCTCTCTCGAGGCTCATGCTTAAGGGGGCATCTGTTACGCAGTAATTTGTCACCGTTGGTCACCGTCCTTGTTACCCCCGCTGTCACAGATTGGAGGACACATTTACGGACCTGTGACTAGTGACACAACTTGAAAACACTTGCATTGAGGTCTCCTAAGTATTAACTTCAATATCCCTGAAGACACCCTTTGAAGATTAACCTTGGAAAATACCCCTTTTTCATTAGCGCGGGTCCACAGTGTCTAACCCGCGCCAATGGCTCAGTTCCTACAAAGAGGGCGCGCCCATAGATGCTCTGTCCCAGAAAAAAGCCCGTGCCACACAAAATTAGTCATGATTTTTGGCCAACGCGCACTGAAGTGATTTTTCCTCCATTACTCATGCAGTTCCCTGAGGAAAAATCCCATGGATACGGTCGAGTGTCGCCTTTTTCATCCATGACAACTCAGTCCAAAGGCTATTTTGGGACAATGCCAAATCTTCGGTAGGTGTCCAGATACGATGAATACCTTCTCCCCTTCTAGCTATAAATCACTGTCATCCTGCATTGAACCAGCTAGTTTTTGAAGGCTAGAGGATAGAGTCAGAGTGTTGAAGATTATGCTAAATTGATAGTAAGAGCTGAAAGAGAGGTTATGCTGCCGGATTGTTGAGAGAGGAAGTGACTTTGCAAAGACATGTTGGACTGCTGACCCAGTTGGAGAAGATTTGCAGCGTCAAGCCTTAATTGGTTGTAACTCTTCTCTTTTTTCTATTGAATAATAAGCGACTGTTATTATGGTTCCACTCACATGTTCTTCTAGTAATATTTGAGTTATATCCTGCTTGACTGATATATAATTGTATGATATTGGATTTTACGCTTGTTTTGGGTTGTTATTCATTTGTGCAGGTGTCCATGCGTGGAGCGCAAGGATAGTGACCGGCCAAAGCTAAAGGATAGGAGCGACACTTCTCCCACAGCAAATAGCGTTGGATCCCAGGTTGGTCTCTCTGATCGACTTTTAAATTGTGTAATTAGGAACTTGCATGCAGCGTATATGATTGTTGCTAGACCCCTGTGGGGCTAGTGGGATCGCCTCTGTCCGCAGAGGGGATTTACCTCCGCAATAGAGAGAATCCCTCAATGGAAGGTGCCCATATCCTACCAGTGAAGCTGAGAAAATAGAATGTAGGGATGGAAGATAAGCCTAAGATAACATCAGTGGGAGACTACTAGGACAAACAGAGCACCAAAGAAATTTTTGATTTATTATAGGAATACCAGGACCTGTTCCTAGCTTCGGTAGCATAAGTTAAGGGGATAAAAGGTAACTTGGGAGAGATGAAAATTATTCTGAAAACAGGTGTCCGAACAGTGAAGCACAAACCATACTATCTAAACACAAGGGTCAAAGAGAAAGTTAAAAGGGAGACTGAAAAAATGTTGGATGCAAGAACCATATTTCTGGTCGATGAATCTGACTGGATAAGCCCCATAGTTATTCAGAACGAGAAATATGTGACTGAGATCAAAGTATGCATCGACTACAGAAGCATGAACAATGCATGTGTGCACGACCCATTCCCCACACCTTTTAGCAATGAAGTCATAGACAATATTGCAGGGAACGAGGCATACTCATTCACAGATGGCTTCTTAGGCTACCACCAGATCTAAATAGCCGAAGAAGATAAAAGGGAAAAAACTTTCATGATAGAGTGGGGATCATACACATGCAATGTAATGCCATTTGGTTTAAAGAATGCACCAATAGTCTTTTTAAGGATTGTAATAGCCACATACCTAGATTACATTCATAATTTCCTAGAATTCTACATGGACGACTGGAAAATATACAGCCTGCTGAAGAAGCATAGCAGTCTATTGAGAGTAATGTTTGAAAGATGCAGACAGTTGTAGATCTCTTTAAATTTAGAAAAATGCATTTTCGCAGTTCCCTTTGGAACGCTACTGGGCCATATTGTTTGTAAGGATGGAGTTTGCGTGAACCTTGCCAAATAGTAGTAATCGTCCACATGGAACCACCCCACAATGTAAAGAAACTAAGAGTGAATCTAGTCCATATGGGGTACTCCAGAAGGTTCATCAGAAACTACACAACCATAACAGCCCCAATGGAGAAACTACTAAGGAAGATAGAGGAATTCATCTGGACAACTGATTGTCAAGCATCACTGAATAAACTGAAAGAAAGGTTAGTAAGTGCCCCCATATTCATGTAACCTAACTAGAACAAAATGTTCCATGTACACATCGACATGTTTGGAATAGCACTAGGAGCAGTCCTAGCGCAACTAGGAGAGAAGATGGATCATCAAGTGTACTATGCAAGTAAAAAGCTCTCCACGGCGAAAAAAAATACACAACAATAGAATGGGAATCTCTAGCAATGGTCTACTCTCTCCAAAAGTTCAGGCACTACCTGCTAGGTGTGCCAATAAAAATTTTCATAGACCATTTTGCACTAAAGTACCTAGTAAACAAGTCGGTACTAGAAGGAAGAATATGTAGGTGGCTATTACTTTTTTAATAGTTCACGTTCGAGGTGGTTGTTAAGCCAGGAAGATTAAGTGTAGGCCTAGATCACCTGTCTCACCTAGAAATAGGGGATAATGACGGGGCAAGAGATGATCGGTTACCCGATTCCTATCTGTTGAAGATAGAAGCCATACTCGATTACCTAGAGGAAGTTGCTACTTTACTAACAACAGGCAGTTTCCCACAAGGATACACAACAATGCAGAAGAGGCACTTAGTGGTCAGAGCTGCAGATTACCAGCTCATAACAACAAACCTTTACAAAATGGGCTTGGACCAAATACTCAGACGTTGTGTCCTACAACATGAAAGAGAAATCGTCCTATGGGAGTTCCATGCAAGGGTCGTGGGAGGTCATGTAGAGGGCAAGGCTACCGCAAGGAAGATACTACATGTAGGATTGTGGTGGCCCACTATACATAAGTATTCAAAGGCATTTGCTAATAATTGTGATGTCTATCAAAGGATTCATAAGCCTTCCCAACGTGATGAGCTACAACTACATTCGGTCCATACGGTGCAGATATTTGATAAGTGGGTAGTGGATTTCATTGGACCAATCTATCCACCAATAAGACACTCTCGAGCCCAATACATCATCACAGCAATAGAATACCTAACAAGATGGGCAGAGGCCACACCAGTAAAAGACTACACAACAGAAACAGTGGCAAGATTCATTTTCGAAAATATCGTTTCAAGGTTTGGATGCCCAAGGAGCCTCACAAGCAACTAGGGCACACATTTTTTGAATGAAACAATTGAATTTATGTTAAAAACTTTTATGGAACAGCATAAAATATTAGTCCTTATCATCTGCAGGAAAACGGTGCATTAGAGGCATTTAACAAGATGCTAGAGAAAGGGCTAACAAAAATTGTATCGACCAACCAGCATGACTGGGATGAAATATTTCCAGCAACTCTCTGGGCATATAGGACAACAGTTAAAATCCTCCACAAACAAACGCCATTCCAGCTCATCTACAATAGAGAGGTGGTGGTGCTAGCAGAGTTTATACAACCAAACATGTTGATTGCAGAGACTACAAGAATGACCGAGAGTAGTGCCTCGTGAAATAAACTGAGCTAGCTGATGGAACTCAATGAAACCCGGTTCTTGGTGGATTTCCATAAATCTATCGAGAAATGAAGACAAAAGCCTTGGCATGATAGACACATCACGAAAAAATTATTTGAAGTCACCGACCAAGTGCTGCTCTGTGATAGCAAGTTCCTCAGATTCTTAGGAAAAATACAAATGCACTGGTTAGGCTCATTCATCATTACACAAATAAAAGAATCAAGTGCAGTAAGATTCACACAACTAGATGGAGTTCTACTATAGGGATGGGTGAATGGAACATGCCTGAAATCCTTCTACAAGTGTACGAAAAAAGTGAGTTTCTTCCAAATAATAAGGTTGTGGCCAATTTGGGATACTGCAAACCATTTGTGGTCGGGTGGGGGGGGGGGGGGGGGGGAAGTTTCAGTGGAAATATTATGTCAGATCGCAGTGGTAGGCCTAGTTAGCAGGGATAGTAGCCACGTGTGTCAACTGCCATCAATAGAATACACATAGGTCTGCACCTTTTCTAGAATTGATGGTCGCACAAGTACCTGTCCATCCACCATATGAGTAGGTAATTCCCAATTAAGTAATCAATAAGGAAACTATCAAGATAGTGTTGCAAAATATTTCCTGTGAAGTATAGAATTAGTTAATAAATAAGCCTATAACGACAGAATAAAGGTGCCATGCAGCCCACTCTGTACCTTCCAAACCCACATCATAGTTGGCACATATCACTCCGCTAATGGCGACAAAATATGGCTAGAATATATGGAAAGGTTACTGGAGTAATTAGTTGATTAATGCCTCATTAGTTAGGGGATGTCGTGTCAGAATCACTACATAAATCTTAGGAGAATGAAGAGAATTGTAGAATTTCAAACAACAGAAGGATTCCAGGATCACTCAGAAGAACAGTAGCAGAACAACATAAACAAGAGACCACCAGTTGAAATTATTTACATCAAAAGGAGAATGATGGAAAAAAGAATCATATCAGTCCTGCAAACGGCTCCAAATGAAAGAATTGAAGTCATGAACGACCTATACGAGAAGTATAACCGGTGGAATCTCATCGACAACGACTTCATAGACAGATTCCAATTTTTGTCAATGAAGAGGGAAGTATATGTGGAGGAATTTCAGAGGGAGGATGGCACCAGGACCTCCAGAATTAGAGAGGACTTCAGAGGGCTACAAAGGTCTACATTGTTCAACCTGTGAAATCTACTTGTATTCGACATCCAATTGGTCGCCATGCAGTGCACCAAGCTATTAGCGAGCAAGATGCACGGAGGTTTTCTATGGTTGGACAGAGAATACCCTATTCATGCTGAAGATATATATCAATCGACTAGGTTGGCAGAAATGGGGAATGCAATGAGCACACCATTCGTGGTTGGGGCCAAGCGGGAGAAGAAATAGATAGAAGACAACATATGCGCACACTATGGAATAGAATGAGGGGGAAAAGGCGTGAAGCTAGACAATATCAACAAAGATAACATCCAGCTTTCCTGCTACCTTATTGTAGGCAAGACAATGAGGCACTTCACAAGAAATGAGTGCACCCTCGACACTATTTCAATAGCAGAACATTGCTACCAGGGAGAGATACTCAATTGGTCAGATTTCTTGCTCAATAAACTTTTGAGTCATGTGAGGATGTCTATTGGAAGAGAACTAGCTTTATGTTCTGGTACTTGGTAATGGTGTTGGAATTGTGGAAGTGGAGGCCACCACTGGAGAGGTAAATGGCAACCATTACTGAAGACTAGCTAATTACACTCAAGTACGAACCATGGAGGGCATCGAGGGTTCCCAACACAAGAAAGATCAACAAAAGAGCCTTCAAGAGATGGTACATACAGATGGTGGATGCCATTTAATCCATAGAGAGAATATCGGGGACTCTCCTGGATGAGTTCCCAGGCCGAGCTCTGGTTCGGTGCCTCACATGCATAAACTTATCTCAGACCATGGTGTGTCAACCCCACCACATTAAAATTAAGTCCATTGAGGTTTAGGTTAACAAAAGGCCTTACAAAGAGAAGTGGAGTCCTAACCAGGAGTGGCTTGTGAAGTGAGACAAGGGAAGCCCAAGTACCTATTCGGAGCTCTGATGCCACGGAACCAAGAGGGTGAGGGGACATAGAGCAAAAGGAAGAGGGTGGTAGATGAAGTACTCCAACAGATTTTTCTCTAAATGGAAGAGAAAATTTCCAAAGTAAGAAGGACAATCACAAGCTTCGAGCCAGGTGAGGATGACTATCTCGAGCATTTTCAAGGTTCAACCATGTTGTTCCCCATTGTAATGCCACCTCTCTCAACTGCACCTCCCAAGGGTGTAGCCCAAGATCCCTCCCTGATGCAGGTACCCAACCTTCAAAATAAGCAAGTTATCCTCACCCTCCAAGTCAAAAATCTGACTGCCAAAAGGCCGAAAGTTAACCCCCTAGCTCTAGTTGTCGACCTCATTGTTGAGGTCGAAAACCCAATTCCCACAATGACCATAGTCGAGGAGATCCCCACCACCACATCCACTGCAGTACACCCATCACGGGAATAATCCCCACAAATATCTTCAACCACTGCAACTATGTACGAGATCCTCTCATTCGGCCACCGACGGACTTCTGCGGAAGTAGAGGTTCAGTCGGCTGGTCGGAAAGAAGGTGCCACCTCGATCAATGCTATGCCACCCACCGAGAGTACAACACCAATGCTTGAGTTGGACCCACCAACTGGGAGACACCTAGATTCCAGTTGATAGGGAGAAAGGAATAGCTCGTACTTAGCTACTCTCCCTATAAAGATCACAGTCCCCCCAAACCCTATCATCACTCCAACCACACCATAGTCCACTCAGCCATCCCAACAAGAACACGCACCCGCCTCCCACTCTGATAAGTCCTTTGCAAGGGCTAACCCTTATAGCAACAATTCCTAGAACCAAACACAATCTGGGCTGATACACTCCATCACTGGTCATCGGCCCAACTATTCTCTTTCATTCAACAAGCAACCCACAAAGCTGAGAGCCTTCATGAGGACTTGGCCAGGGAACATGAGCAGCAATAAATGTAGTTTCCCATAGTGACAGAAGAATGAGATCACCTGTGGGAAGCAAATACAGGATTGCAAGCCTAGGGGAATCAACCTACCCAAGGGTTCCAATCCATATGGCCAACCGTCACTAAATCCAACATAGAAGCACCAACGAACATGTCTGCCTACACATTAATCGACTACTGTGATCATATACAAATGGTGTGCATGTGCCTAGCAACCACAAATGTAGAAATGAGGTGGAAGCTAGAGACTGTTATGTCTGCACTTCCCGATACTGTAGAAATCTATGCACGGCCAGTTGAAAGCAAGGTCAAAGAGCTAGAGATGAAGAAACAAGCCTTACCCGAAGCCCTTAACAATGGATATGCCTTAATGGGAAAGGTCCATGATTGTTCAGGCAGTCTAGCTCTAAAAAATCAGCAGATCTACCCATTAAGAAAACAAATTCAATCCCTATTTGATAGCACAAGGGTTTGCACAGACCATGCTCAGCTTTAGCAAATAAGTGAACAAATAGACATCCTCTAGGCCCAGGTTGACGCAATTGAGGAGGAAATGACAAGGACAAAAATAATAATCCGAGACCTATAGCCCCCGATTCAGACGCAGGTCCTGCTATTGAAGGAGGCATGTGACTCAAGCAGCGAACAATGGGACAACTTGTAGAGCCAATGGTTGACAACCTTAACATGACAATCATCTGAGGCATTCACACAAAGTGTTAGTGCAATCCTCGCCAACTGGGACCTGGAAATTTAGCAATACAATGGGTTCAAGCAGTAAACAAGAACAACAACAGTCCCAGAGTTGGAGCCTTCATTTGGAATGGAGGAGCCACAAGGTCAAGAAAGGGCTACAAAAACAAATGCCATGCCATAAGCTAGGATTCACATGGAAGATATGCCTACTCTGCAAGAACATCTCACAACAACAGAGGTGTCAACACAACAGACAGTGGAGACAGCACTGGTAGCAACACAACCACCACCTGTAGAACACATGGAAGTAGCAACAAAGCCACCAAAGGTCTAAACGACTTGACTCGGGGACAAGTCAAGAAATTGTTATCGGGGCCTATTGGAGCCTTTCTTAATTTTGATGAAGTTTTGACTAGTTTTGACCAACCGTAGGGCAGGAAAGGACAAATGGTAGCAATGGTTGGGTGGTGGAATAAGCAGTTGCAGGGGGGTGACGGTAAAGTGGTAGCGGAAGGTAAAGGTAGCTGAGGAGATTGGAAGGCGCAGAAGCAGCCAAGGGAGCAAGTAGCTGAGAGAGAACTAGTAGTACAGGCAGCCGAGAAGGATATAAAAAGTGGAAGAACAAAAAGGAAGGGGTTGTTGTTGAACCCACTAGACATAGGAGGACTTGGTTGTTGAGGAGGTATGGAGAGATAGAGGCCGAAGTAGGAAGATCTAGGAGCCAAGGAACTGGGTTGCGGAGTCGAACCAACCTAAGCTACTAAGCCGGGTATTCTATGTATAATTTATGGTGAGATGTCGAGTCATGATGTACTATGTCTTGTTGATTTAATGTAATCAGAGTTGATGGTTGTCGAGACTTATAATGTATTGTATATTGTATTCTGTGGGCTTATTAAAATTTTAAATAGCCTACTTGTTGCATGAAGATGGTGATGAATAGATTGATACTAGAATTCTATTATTTATGCGTTATTCATGAAGGATCCATGTGTATGAGTTTAGGGTATCTCTATCTCTGTCTCATGTATTATGGATGCAGATGTGTATGATTGCCTGTGCCTAATTATTATTCTCTCAACCCCATGTTGAATACTTCCCCCCTTTGGTCGCAATGCACTTCAGGTGAGACTCCTTGCCCTTCAGGGTGAGGTGAAAATGCCAACGTTGTCCTAGACTACAGCGGACCATTGTTGGCCTCCACGCTTGAACCTAGGGTCTTTCCCCTGATGATTCTTCTGAGCCAACAAGGTCGAGTTTCAATGCTTCAAGTGAAATGTTGTAGGAGTAAAGCAATAGTAAATGAAAATAACTAAGTTAGAAGCTGGCCCACCTTTGGATTTCCGCAAGTGATGTGAGAAAGGTGCAAACCCCTATTCCATATAGTATTCTCTTAAATAGTCTACCAACACTGATTCCATTTTTTTTTTTGTAGTGGTTGCGACAATTTTTTCTTGAAATTTAACCCTCTAAAGTTGCAAACTTGGAAATATATAGATCTTTGCATTTTCAGAAGTCTCATGAGAAAGGTGTCGGCTTTGAATCCATATCGTGGTGTTTTATATAGTCGAGGATTTGGATTTCTATTGACATAAACATGTAACTATGAAAGAAGATAACTCTAAGCTCAGTCAGGTGCAACGCATAGACACAAGTATGTGTTAATTATTCACTTTCTAAAATTTGTGATCAAAAGTTGACGTGTCTTTATGACTTCACAAGATCCATGGGCAAGGCCTCGAACCCGACTCCATATTGTTGTATTTAAAATGGTCAGGGAGTCAGAGTTCTGTTAGTATAAATATGTACTTAGCAAAGAACCTCAGTTGTGCCCGATGCATAGATGTGATGTTTTAAGTTTCTAAAATTTGTTGGACGATATTTCCATTTCCACAAGGCCCTTGAGAAATCAATATATGAGAAAAAATATCTTGTTAGATTGTTATATTTTCAGTTTAGAGTTTGATCCTGTGAATACTAGTTTTCTCATGCCCTTTACATTCATTACACTTTCACAGGACACACTGCTACTACTAATTTGTTTTTCGTGAAATTCTGACTTTCCAACGGTGGGATTTTCTAATGTATTTTATTCCTCTATTTTATACATAATAGAACATGCTTTAGGCATGGTTGTAAGAGTACTTTTAAGAAAAATAAAACTAAGAATAAGAGCATTCCTCTGCATGCCATTTTTTTGGGTTTCTTTGGACTTGGACGAAACTCATATTCAAGGTCAAGTCCAACTTCCTGGTCAGGGATTCAACATGTGTATGGAGAAGAATCATAAGGAAAAAGATGAGCTCTAACCCATGTTGGAAAACACTAACATTTGAGCGATCTTGAAGTTGCAACTGTTGTTTAAATTAGTTATTTTCGACTTTTTTAATTTATGAACCATATTCACATTATTTTTTCTTTAAAGGAGGCATAACGAGGTTCACATCTTTTAAAAAATTTAATAGTAATTTGTTTTAATTTGTGTGTAGTTTTTGGATTTGTTATGTTCAACTTTTGGATAAAGAAAATAATAATCTTTCGATAAATTTTCTTTAAATAAATTTTATCTTATAAAAATAATTTATTCAAGTTATTATTTTATAAAATATTTAAAATAAAATTTATTAAGTAATATGTTATATGAAAAAAAAATAATAATAAATTATAGAAGTGCCAACTATACACATATGTTTCTTTTGTGGGCACCCCTAGGAGAAAGTTGGAGGTCGGGCTAGCTATGACTTCAGAGGGGCCTTGTCTATTGAAAAATACTATGACACTTTCTGACCAATTCATCTCCTTGTAAACATGCATAACTATACACACATATTTCGTTTTTGGCCCCTATGGTCTTTCTAAGCACTCTCAACAACTGACACTCCCTAACCAATTTGGCTACAACTACAATAATTCACGTAAGTTGGTACGAGCCTTAACAAATTCGATAGAGGTTGTGATATTTGTTTTGTTTAAATATTATTTTAATAAAAAATATTCACGTATACATTAATGTTGATATTTGGTGAGATTAAAGTACTTTGTTGTTTTACCATTAAATGAGCAATAATTGCCAAATTATCAATTATCTTGTTTCATGGTTTTTATCATATGTGTTGGGATTTGAGAGTAATGATGGTCAAATTATCGATTATCTTGTTTTATGGTTTTTATCATTTGTGTTGGGATTTGAAGGTAATGATGTCATTTATTACCTATAAATTGTAACTTATTTCATCATCCAGGTTATACTTCTTTTCTCATACATATTTTTCTTGTAATGTACTTTTTTATTCAATATAAATTGGAAATATAATTTTTGGGTGTTATTCCTAGAATCCACGTTCACTGGTATTACTAATTTTTTTTAAAGGACTTAAATGAGGTCTATCATTAGCTCTATCATTAGTTGATATGTTATAAATTAAAAGTTAAATATCTAGTAAAATTAGTCATTATTATACCTTTACTATGTGACATTTAGCGAAAAAAAAATTGTAATTGTTTTTTCTATAGTTATAAATAAGAAAGAAAATAGTTTTTATAATAATTTAATATTTATTATTGATTAATTTGTATCATTTTTATTTGAAAAAATAAATATAAATAACCATATTCACATTATTTTTTCCTTAAAAGAGGGATATTGGTTCAATCTTTTAAACATTTTAATAATAATTTGTTTAAATTTTTATGTAGATCTTCGATTTGTTATTTTGAACTTTTCGATAGCAAAAATAACAATGTTTATGTAAAAAAAACTTTAAAGGACTTAAATGAGGTCTATCATATGTTGATCTGTTATAAATTAAAAGTTAAATATCTAGTAAAATTAGTCATTATTATAACTCTACTGTGTGACATTTAGCCAGAAAATTTGTCAATTTATTTTTTATTGTTTATAATTATAAATAAGAAAGAAAATAGTTTTTATAATAATTTGTTTATTTGTTTTTATAATAGAAATAACCATATTCACATTATATTTTTCCTTTAAAGGAGGGTAACAGGTTCATATCTTTTAAACATTTTAATAATAATTTGTTTAAATTTTTTAGTTTTTCAATTTGTTATTTTTAACTTTTTGACCATAAAGAATACTTTTTTATGTAAAATTTCTTTAAATAAATTTATCTTATAAGATAATTTATTGAATTTATTTTTTATTGATAGCAAAATAATATATTTTATAAAAAAATTATAAATTATTAAGAAGGCATCTATACATATATATTTCTTTTGTGCGTAGTCTTTGATGAAAGTTAGAGGTGGGGCTAGCTATGAGGTCACGGGTCAGCTATGTCTTTTGAAGGGTACTATGAAACTCTCGGACCGATTCGACTCCTTGTAAATGGAGTCATCTAACGAGGTGGATGAATTGCCTAGATGACGAAAAGTGGTCGGAATCTGGGAAAAATAAATTCAAAAATTCTTGTAGAGTAGTGAATCGTGTTTTTGATTGTGGAAATGGATTAAACAAAATCAAAAACGTCTACGATAAAATTTTGAAGTTTAACAACTATAACTTGGATTTACAAAAATCCTTGCTAGATTTTCTCTAAATATAACGGGAATTTCCATAACTTTCTGGGAAACTCGTCCACCTGGTTAGACTACGCACTTGTGGAGTCGTCTAATGAGGTGGAGGAATTGCCCAGACGGCCAAAAGTGGCCAGAATCTGGGCAAAGAAAATTCAAAAAGTCTTGTAGAGGCAGTGTTTGAATCATGTTTTTGATGGTGGAAATGGATTAAACACCATCGAAAATGTCTAGGACACCCAAAATTTTGAAGTTTAACAACTATAACTTGGATTTACAAAAATCCTTACGAGATTTTCTCTAAATATAACTAGAATTTCCATAAATTTCCAGGCAACTCCTCCACCTGGTTAAGCTATAGGTAAACACTCTCAAATATAAGTACATATTTCTTTAGTTGCCGCTAATGAAAGCGAGTGGCCCACACTATGAGGTCAAAGGTCAATTGTCTCTCTAGCAACTCTCCACTACTCCCCGACCAATTCTGTCATGCCCCCAAGCCTACGGTGGTATTTCAACCATGCCGGCGAGGTGCAACACCACCGAACACTTTCTTTTTAACAATACTCGTGCACATGGACTATGCCTAATTCACTTTCTCCACTTAGTTTGTGATTCTCAACCAAGTATTATTATGCATAACCTTTATACAATGAACACCCATACTCATTCATTATCATCAACAATTATAAAAGAGAACAACAATTGCAGCGTATAAAGGGAGGGGCAACTCCCTGAACACTGAGTCTACCCAAAAATGTTTATTAATCAGTCTTTCTTTGATAATACAAGCTTCACAAGTATCGTTGGCAAAATCCATGTCTACACTTAGCCAATTTTACAATAGAGGCAAAATTGTCTTTTACAACATTTGTGCATACCTTGCATGGTGGGAGGGTGCTTACCTGAGACACCAAGACCGCCTCCTCAAGCCTTACACAAATCTGCACCTCAATCGTACACCCGAGCACACCTTGCCCAACACCTTCACCAATTACCAAGTACGAGTTACAACCGAGTGACTAATCAAGAGGAGCGCATGAGATATGTGCTTTACCTCCTTTCTTTTTTGCACCTTTAACTGTGCCCTTGTTCCTATGCGAAGATGTGTGTGTTGAATGGTTGAATGAATGCTCCAAACATATCCATATATATACATGTCGTAAGTGTCGGTGGGGCTGCCCAGCCGACCACCCAATCTTCGTGTAGACAGCCCTCGAATGCCCAATCTACAAGTCGGCCAACTCTCTAACGTACCCATGCTTTGTTGGGTATAAGCTCCCTTCCATTGCTCTTGTTTCAAGTGTCATTCGTAAGTGTCATAAACGCATCGTAGGTTTCGTTGCACTAAACTCGCCCACGTTGCTTCATCATGTAGGCTCACCCGGCACTCCACCCGTGTGCAGTCGTGCACGCCCTCCTGGCGTGCGTGCGCCTGAGCGCCCGGCGCCCGCTCGTCGCACAATAATGAAGGCGTTACATCCTCCTCCACCTGGAGTCGTTGTCGTCCTTGACAACATACCATCCTCGTAACCATCCACCAAGATCATCCATGATGTCAAACCCTCCACATACTGCAACCATCATTGCAACATATGTAGAACCACCGTCTCCTCCATGTCTCACCTTGGGAACTATCCATCACCAAGACAACCATACCAAGGAATACACCCACCGGTATGCCATATATCGGAAGTCATCTCAATCCATGACCATCAACTACCATGTCACAATCTCCACATGCTGCTCTCCATCGTAGAAGGCCGGCCCCTCCATGTCAAGCTACATTCCCACTGCAACATATCGTGTCGACCTCATCATGTGTCGTCCTCGTTTGAACTGCTGCCATGATACTCTAACACAATGATAACATATCTCTGTACCTTGGATCCCCTCATGACTCAAACTAGTCGGGTGATCAGTCCAACTACCACGCTCAAACCATGAGAATGCACCTCATGCCACCTCCAATTGTTTCTCAAAACATCCTACCATATCCTGAACTCGATCAAGAATCCATCTCCATATAAGTGTAAGCCGTGCTCAGGTCCATGAAGTAGTCCTCATCTCATCTGCAACATGTTGTCCATGACGTTTGGTGTCAATGTGCTGCATTAAATCAGCCACATCTATCCTAACATCATCCATATGTGTGCCTCCTCAATATGAAGAGACCATCTCATCAAACTCCAACTCTTAGTGTGCCACATCCAGGTCCATGAAGCAACCTCCATCATATCTGCAATGTGCCATCCCTCAAGTCTACCATATATGAAGTCCCCAAAAGTCACAACAATCTCATGTCATCATGCGATCCATAAGTCATCCCCAACCAACACTCTAGCAAGCATACAAGTCTCGGCCCAGAGGTCTCTGCAAGATGCCTCAGCTCTCCATGCAGTAAGAATTCCCCATAGCCTGCTCACAACTCCATCCAAGTCCATGGCCTTGTTGTACAAGATTACACAACCTCTCCATCGGCTCATAAGTAATAAGTCTACATGTCACATCAGCACATCCACCTGCACAACATCCCTGCTTGGCACTCCTCATTGGATGCCCATAAGTGACACCTCTACAAGTGCTCCCACATAATTTCCTTGCATAATACTACCATGCTCCATGTCTCCAACCTGATGTCCATGACTAAGTAGTCCATGTAGTCCAACCAAGTAGACCCATCACAACAATCGGTCATCCTCACCCAAGTCTGCAATTTCGGTTTAATGAACTCGGTCACCCAACCATATCATCACCACATGAGTCTCTCCATCATAGCTCCTCTGGCAAAGGTTCCACCAAGACTTGCTCTTGGTCTCGGCCATGAGAATTCCACCCAAGAGTGTGCCCTCTAATCTGTCCATGAGTCATGCCAGGCACTTAGCCATGTGGCTAGATCATGACTCATTCCTCCGCAATGATCAGCAAGTTCCACCCTTGTCACGGGCCTTCGTACCTTCTACCATAAGGTCACAAACAACCCCAAGAAGTCCTGCAACAATCAACAATCCTTGCTTCTCCATACAAGGTCTCACCATAAACATCCATGGTAAGATGCTCCCCAGCATCGGCAAACTGACTTTGCCCTTCCCTGCATACGGTCCATCTACCAAATGCTCAAATGAAACATAAGCATTAATAATACTTACACCGTCACCATCATTAGGTTCCTTCATGAGAGTACCCTCATCTATACATGTCTGCAACCTACACGATCCTGGTCCAACTTGATCAATCTCAAGCTCATCCTCCATCATGGTCACGTCTGCAACATCTCCAACTATCATGGCTTCCTCTTTCTTATCATCGCATTCTGCAACTTTCTCCTTATGAGTCAAAGCTATGGAATGCTTCTCCTCAAGAGTTAACCATTCCCACTCTTTTCAAATCAATTCCTACCTTATCTCCAATTCCTTGAGTTCTGCCTCAAACAAGTCCACTTCCTTCGCAAGCTGATAGGCTTTGTCCCTATTCCCGTCAAAAATCCCTTCCTTGACCAAGGCACAAAGAGCACCCTTTGCTTTGAACAAGCCTTTTCCCCATTCTGCAAACCTTTGTTCAACGTCCCTTGATTCTTAAAGTAGACTCCCTTCAAATTCCTTGAAGGTTTCAAAACCCATTTCCTGCAAGATAGACATCCTTCTTGACTCTTCACCGTTCACCAGGTTCTCCCTGCAATCATGAACCAGCCCTCGTCCCACTAGTTTGTGAAACTAGCTTCCTTCACCTACAAGTACCTGCTTCCACCATCACGAGAAACCTTTCTCAACCCGGATATCAGGTCTAATGCTTCAACACCTGAGGCTCTGATACCAATTGTCATGCCCCAAACCCTACAATGGTCTTTCAACCATGCCAGCGAGGTGCGGCACCACCGAACACCTTCTTTTTAACAATACTCGTGCACATGGACTACGCCTAATTCACTTTCTCCTGCTTAGTTTGTGATTCTCAACCAAGTATTATTATGCATAACCTTTATAAAATGAACACCCATACTCATTCATTATCATTAGCAATTATAAAAGAGAACAACAATTGCAACGTATAAAGGGAGAGGCAACTCCCTGAACAATGAGTCTGCCCAACAATGTTTATTAATCAGTCTTTCTTTGATAATACAAGCTTCACAAGTATCCTTGGCAAAATCCAAGTCTATACTTAACCAATTTTACAATAAAGGCAAAACCTGCCTTTTACAACATTCGTGCATAACTTGCATAGTGGGAGGGTGCTCACCCGAGACACCAAGACCCCCTCCTCAAGCCTTACACAAATCTACACCTCAATCGTACACCCGGGCACACCTTGCCCAACACCTTCACCAATTACCAAGTACGAGTTACAACCGAGCAACTAATCAAGAGGAGCGAATGAGATATGCGCTTTACCTCCTCTTATTTTTGTGCCTTTAACTGCGCCCTTGTTCCTATGTGAAGATGTGCGTGTTGAACGGTTGAACGAATGCTCCAAACACATCCATATATATACATGTCGTAAGTGTGGGTGGGGCTACCCAACCGATCACCCAATCTTCGTGTACTCACCCCTCGAATGCCCAATCTACAAGTCGGCCAGCTCTCTAACGTACCCATGCTTTGTTGGGTATAAGCTCCCTTCCATCGCTCTTGTTTCAAGTGTCGTTCGTAAGTGTCGTAAACGCATCGCAGGTTTCGTCGCACTAAACTCGCCCAAACGTTGCTTCATCGTGTAGGCTCACCCGAAGCTCCACCCATGTGTGGTCGTGCACGCCCTCCCGGTGTGTGCGTGCCCGGGCGCCCGGCGCCCGCCCGTCGCACAATAACGAAGGCATTACAAATTCAGTTGTATTTACAATACTTCAACGAACTTGGTGTGAGTCCTAACAAATTCAACAACTATTGTGATATGCGTTATATGTAATTATTATTTTAATAAAAATATTCACATATACATTAATGTTTATATTAGGTGAGGTTAAAGTACTCTGTCGAGGAAATAAGAAACAATGATCACATTATCTTGATTCACGATTTTTATTGTTTGTGTTGATATTTGAGAGTAATAATGTCATTTATTATCTGTAGATTGTAACTTATTCCCTTTTCGATGTTTTATTTCTCCTCATACATATTTGGCTGGAAATGTAATTTTTTATTCAATATAAATATAATTTTTTCATTTTGTTTTCTAAAATTCAAGTTCACTCCTATGGTTATTATTATTAGTTGTAACAACTTAAATGAGGCTTATAATCAGTTGATATCTTATAGATTAAAAGTTAAAAATATGTTAAATTAGTTGTTATTATACATTCATTGTGTGGTATTTAGCAAAAAAAACGTTAATTTAATTTATTTACTTTTATAAATATAATAGGCAAGCAAATAGTTTTTATGTTTGAGTTTTTTGTTCTTCCCTAAATCAATTCCGTTTTAAATTTGAAAATTATTTATTTAAATTACAATTTTAGGTAATGCACTCTAAATTATTAAGTCTATTTTAATATATATATATAATTATTCTTTCAAAAGATAGCAACCAATTTAATTTAAGAAAATGTATATAAAATAATTATACTCTTATAATACTTTTTTACTAATTTTATCCCATTTATATTTAAAATACACCTTTGTTTGTTGATTATGTTATTATTTTTTTTCTTTTGGTCCTAATAAATTTAAATTGAACACGAAGTGATTAAATTGTTGGATTTTGTTTATTTTACTTAAAATTATAAAGGAGACTT
>APFE030441574.1:0-40569 GCA_000404065.3 Pinus taeda | reverse complement strand
CGAGTGGACACTATTCCCGGTAACAAAATGGCGACTCCACTGGGGAGCGAATAGATTGTTTGTTAGTCTATCTTTGTTTGTTTTATAAACTTACAGATGGAGCCTAAAGTCAAGCCAGCTAGCCTTCGAGCTGCATTTGTTATACAAATGCAAAGTAGATCAATGTTGCTTCAGTCTATCTCCAGGTTTTGTTTATAAATTGAAAAATTGATTTGCAAACGTTCTAATTGCCCTAAGTGGTGGCTCTAGTAACCTCCTTAGATCAACCCTTGTGATTTGCATTTACTGAACATCACTTACTCGCCCTAAATCCCTGAACTGAATTGCAAATTGTGAGCAAATACTGGTTAAAAGTCTCGCACTGGTACCATCGCACCCTCCCTTTAAGGCAGTCTATATGCATCGCACTTCCCATGTGCAGTAGGTGAGATGCATAATGGATTCCCTGTGTGACAGGTGCGATGGTTAGGGAAGGTTAATTTTACCTTCAAACTTGGGTTTTTCTTCACTCTTTTCAGTTCTATTTAGGAGTTTCGATGTCTGTGGTCAGTGTATCTCTGTGAAAACCACCTTCTCTTCCATCATTCCGCCTCTATTGTGCAAAGAACTGTAAGTTTTTTTATGTATTGTGCACCATTTTTAGTTCTCTTTTGCAAAGAAGTAGTGTAGTCGAACTGTCGTTTCTTAATCTAAAAGTGTCGTAAGTGTCGTTTTCAGTTATAGAAGAGAATCCCATTGTTCTTGATAATCGATTGTACTGTTACTCTTGTATATGATTTCAATTAGTAGTTTTTAAAGTGTCGAAAAATAGTTTTCATTTCGAAATTGCAAAGTGTTTCCCTTATCTTCACTTCATTTTGAAAAGAAATTTGTTAAGTATTGTCGCTTTGAAAATAATTAAGATTTGCACTTAGCTTTCTTATCATCATTTATACATTAAGAAGGCTGAAAAAAATACATGCATGTTCATTTTCATTTAGACTGATTGGTTTGATTTAGGACAGTTCATTTAGTGTGTGCTCTGTGCTCTTTGTTGAAAGACTCTCAATTTTCTTTCCTTAGTAGCTAGGATTTTCATTGCCAAAAGAAGATTAAACAATTTTTTATCATCTTAGACTACATTTTAGGAATTGTATACACATCACGCGGTGAACCTGAAAGGAAAAATTTTAAATAAGATCAACTATAAAATAAATTTAATGAATCTAAAAACGATTTGGAACCTAACAAACAACATCTAGAAGTCTAGGCTAGAGACGTATTCCGGCATCGCAAAACCTGGTAACTGTTGTTTTCATTGTTGGTTGGGTGATTCCTCCACTCTAAGACAACAAGTGCCAGTACAGAATTGCACTCCCATGTACCATCAAGTATATATTAGGAGACCACAATAGGCTATATCCTTTATCCTTAGGAAGCCGTGTTTGCTGCCCTATCGATCGCAATGCACTGAACACAGCATTCGGGAAGATTGACTGCTGTACCGTAAAAAGTATTCTGCAGTTTTGCGATTGGTTTGGTAATCCCCTCTGCCTAGATTTCTAGAGAAGTCTCTTTCGTTCCTTTTCAGACTCCTTAAAAGAAAAGGTCCATTTGAGCACTTGTCACTTCAGTCTCATTAAAAATTGAAGGTGACTAGAGCCATCTTTTGTTTTTTCTCGACTCTTAAAAATTGAAAAAAGAAGTTGTGTCAAAGCATCTAAAATTTATTTTAATCGGAATATCATCACAAGTTCCCTTGTTGGTCTTTAGGCTAAGAAAAATGGAGTCTACCAACCAAGGATTTCCCCTTGGAGGAAATCCTAGTCCTTTCTCCTCTTGGGGAGATGTTGGTGCACCCCATATGGCCACATTGTCACTTATAGGGTTGACGATTGGTTTTCCCGTATGGCACTTCTCTACCTCTGTCATTTAGAATACCGTAATTCCTCAACAGTCAAGTTAGCAACTAGATGATACTAGAGTTACCCCCCAGCCTTCTACTTCGTTTGTTTCTCCCTCTCCTCCTTCCTCTTCGCTTGCTAAAGCTGGTAAAACTAAAGATCAAGTAACTGAGCAGAAGAAGAAGCGGAAAGAGAAAAAAGAAAAGAAGAAGAAAGAACCAGAAGCGAAAGGGGGAAACCGTGTGTCGTCTAGTGAAAATACTCACACCGCACCATCTAAACCTAAATCACCATGTGTCATTTGCAAAGGAGACCACTATCATCGAGATTTTCCTTACATCCCTCGGACCTTAAGGGACGGGTCTCCACGTTTGTACAATCCGATGTTGTCAACCTCTGATGATCATGTTGAAAGCACACCGTCAAACAGTGAAAGCGAAATATCTGGACAGAAAAGGAATCACAAATTTCCTTGTAAATTGTGTGAAGGCGATCACGCCGTCCACCGTTGTCCCTTCCTAGACGAAGCTAAAAGAGTTTTGGATGACTGTCTTGCTTCACCGCTACGGCTCCCTCTTGGATATAAGAAACTCTTGCCAAGTCCACCATTGGTTGAAAATCCATCTAACACGCCATTGTGGTCGGCCGAAACGTCTATCATTGAAAACGAACCCTTTGAATCCATACCAGATAAAATTCAAAAGGTCGAGGCGGCAGCTGACCCGGTCTTGCCTTCAGAAGGTTCATCTTCGAATGATACCATCACTGAAGATAAAGAGAAGACATCATTCAAATTATTTTCATAAACACAGACTCCAATGAACTTGGAAGTAGTCTACCCATTCCTTTACCGCAGGAAGGAAGTTCATCAAAGTCGTATCCGGCTGTCTATTCGCTCCCACCTCCAAGCAACCTAGTCGTTTCCTTCGACTAGAATCTACTAGGCAGACCCCGTTTACCAGCTAGTGTACCATTCAGAATCATTCTACAAGCTTACAAAATAGTCATGACTAGTACCATCATATATGAAGGGGCTTCTGTGAGTATCCTTTCCTCAACTGCTTGGAAAGCGCTTGCTTCGCCATCTCTTTTTCCTGAAATGAGAAATCTGACAGGCTTTGACAAAGGAACCAGTCGACCGTTAGGGATCCTTCGCAATGTGCCCATTACTTTGAGAAGGAAAACCATTCACATGAACGTGATGGTAGTCCAAGGACCCCTGGATTATAATCTACTCCTTGGGCGTGACTACATTTATTGCATGGGAGTCGTCGTCTCCTCACTCTTTAGAGTAATGTGTTTTCCGCATGAAGGCAGAGTGGTCAAGCTTGTAGACCAACTGTCATTCCCCATTTCACACATAGAAAATAGTCAAATTCCATCCGTAAATGGTCTTTTCATGCAAGGAATGTCTCATCGATCTCCAGTTCATCCACCTGATGAGCGCGAGTGATTCAGGAGGATATGACTAAAACCCAGGGGGCATGCACCTTGACCTGTTTCGGCAGGAAAACCTTGGGTATAAAGTAGGTTTCCACGGAGGAAGATAATTGGTCCAACACCCGTCCTAACAAGAAAAGGGAGTTAGACTAGAATACTATTCCCTCGTGAAATTTATGTGAGTGGAGGCGACTGCGCCACTCACCTTTGTCTATTTCGGTAGACATTGCTAAGGAAGCATTTTGTCTGCGACACAGATGGAGAGCTTTCATATGGTAACTTGGGAATTTTTCGCTATACCTGGGGGCATGCAAACCTTTTTGCATGCAAGCGAAGAGCGATCCTAGCTTGCATAAAGAAAGGATCCGGTGCAAAGCTTTAAAAGGTGCAAGCCCCTTAAAAAATGGCATCTTAGATGAGATATCCTTATTATATGACTGGCACGAGCAGTTTTAACGTGGAATTCAAGCTCGTTAAAAAATAAACATAAGCAATGAGCAAATGTTTCCCCCAGAGTTTAAGCTCATTAAAAAATGAACCAATTTTCTAGTAAATAACCATTGTGAATGCATTATCATCAGCTTTTGAGCCTTGGTCGTGTTCTCATCATCACACCCACTCTATTTTTAGCCAATCATTCGCTTCCATTTGATTGTTTATCCTTTTGAGGAACATCTGTGAAGAGTGATTCTATTAGCCATCCTTGTGACACTGCCACGATTGGAAAATTCCAAACTTTACTTGGAATATGCTGCTACCCGAAATCATCACTCGTTCCTCGAAAAACGAGTCTCCTTTAAGCTCTTTTCAACTAACTTGTAAAATATGAAAAGATTTTTGAGCGATTAGCCTCTCCGACTCGTTAAAGTCATTGGAAGTGCTATCCCTCCTCTAGATTTTGATCTTTTTGGACTTGAGGGATTATTACACAAAAATATCGAGCGCTTGTCTTGTTCGGCTCGTTAAAATTACCGAACATTCATCCCTTTCATATTATTTTACGCTTTTTCAGAGTTAAGGGATTATATGACGAAAAAGAATCTTTGGAGTTTCCTTTCTGTCCCTTTCAGACTCTCTAAAATTGAAAAGGAATGAGTTATCTTTGTCATTAAACTTGTTAAAACTGAATAGCGACAAACTCGTCCAAATGGATGAGAACGAGTTTCACTGTCGCTAGGCTCATTAAAATATAGTGTCAGGTTAAACCGAAGGGCGAATTATAGAACAAGCATATGTTATCCTCCTCAAGCTTGAAAAAAATAAGGAGTTATTGGTCAGCAATGACTAGGGAAAATTGGGAAGAAAACTTGAAAAAACTTTATTGGTAGCAAGTCGCTCTTGAACATGACACTTTCTCTCCGCATTCGAGTCAGGTTGGGTTGTTCTGTTCACTTGTCATATCACCATTGGTCCATCACACCATCCATATTTGGGGTTAATTCTACCAATCCATCTTTAGTGTCGCCAATATGTTCAAGAGAAGTCACTTAGAGAATTCACCTATGTCTCACCTGTTGCAATACATTCACGCTCCATTCTTTCATGACTGCCACCCTGAACCCTATATCATCAGATCGTTTTCACCTCCAAAATAATTTGCTTCGTTCCGTGTCATAGATGTGGGATTCATTAAGGCCCTCCTACGATGGGTCACTTCTTGTCGACATTAGCTCATTATCCAAGAAGTAGACCTAGGAACAACCCTTTCAGTACTTTGAAGCTTGCATGCCTCAATGGCAAGTTTCTCACTTTCGGCGACAAGTTTACATTAATGGCCTTCAACCGAGAGATTTTGCGTGATGTTTGACGCCAAGTCCTTTTTCACACTGCGCGAATTGTACTGTAGTACCTTGGGGTTCATTGTCATTATTGGTGATTCCTCTCACGCCTATTAACAACTTACATCATTGGCTGGTAATGAGGCGATGCCTTTCCATGTTCGACTCCAGAACATTTTTTCTCATGGATCGACTTGTACTCCGAGTGAAGATTGAACGAGTTTTGAAGACCCCGGATCTAGTTTCATCCATCCGGGCTATGATATATTTAGGAATATAAAGACATCAAATGTACATAATTGCCAAACAAATGATCATCCAAATCAAAGGATGATGAGTCTGAATCATCAGTTTGCTACACAGATGATTATCTGTCCTATGTACACGAAAATGAATTTATAAAGCTAAGCATGGGGATGCCCGCCTCAGCTAGATCATGAAAAAATATTATGAAGATAATGTATTGTATTGTATCTTATTACAGGTCGCCTCCCAGCTTGAAAAAACTTCGGATCCTCATGATAAAGCATTTCACCCGACATCAAAAAATTAACGACCTCATCTTTAGGGGGCAACTGTTATAGACATTTTTGGGCACTGCAACCCCAATCATAAATGTCCATAAACTGAGTGCTCTTAAGTCCCTGAAAGTGTTGCTTCACTACCTAAAGGAACAAGGTCAGCTGATTACATCATCTCCCAGAAGTTCTCCACTAAAGACCTCTCAGAAATGGTTAAAACTAGACCATACTGAATACCCAGTGCAGAGGGTGCAATGTATATCACCTTCCCAGTGTAAAGGGTGTGATTCATACTGGATGGCCCCTCTGTAGGGTGCGATGGGTGAGAATGGAAAAATGGCAGAGACAATTTGCGAGGTGGAAGATCATAGAATCTTCAAGAAGCTTCCCCTCTGACACTTGACTCTCTGTTTTCGACTAGGGATGAGTAAGATATCATCAGTCTCCAAGTGGAATCAAGAACTATCAGAGAGAGGACACTAATCAAGACCCCAGAAGATGACTCACCCCCCTACAATCATCTATATATGGATCCCTCATCACAGAGAACCGGAGGCTAGAATCTTTTATCTTGTAGAGAAGTGTTGTTGGTTTTCTGGGGAACTTCATAGTGTTGGATGACCTAAGCTTTACTTCAGCTAAAGAAGGGCTTTGTTGTTGGAGGATGATGCTGGGTCAGAACAATTGGTTGTAATCCTCTTTCTATTCTTGATATTAATAAAGCTATTCAAGTTTTCCTCCATATTCTTGTATGTTTGATTATATATGCATTGGTGTGGTTAATACATATCTGGTCCTGCGTTATTTATGAATATAGATCTCTGTTCTTCGATAGTATTATGCTGCTTTGATTCCACATGTGCTCTTTGAAGCTGGGTAGACGAAGAAGAAGCGACAAAGATCTATCAGGAAGGAGAGGAATAAAGTAAGGAACCAAGCGCAAGAGTAAGGTTGGTGTTCTTTGTTCCACTCTTATCTATTTTCATAAAGGAAAACGAAAGTAGTCTTTACTTGTTTGTTTCTAGGATACCTACCAGTCTTAGTGGGAATAACAGCTCCGAGTGGAAACTATTCCTGGTAACAGGGATGGATCTAACTGAAACCCAGACCAAGTGACTACAATAGATTAACAAACTAGATAAGGCTCGAATGCTTTCTTTCCAATGGACTGCTATTATTCAACAACAAAGGGAAAAATGGCATGACATCCTTATCAAGAAGAAAACATTTCAAAAAGGGGATTGAGCACTACTTTATGATTCCATATTCCAAGGTTCCCTAGGCAAGTTGCAAACAAGATGGCTCGGCCCTTATGAGATTTAAGAAGTGCATACCAATGGTACTCTTACCTTAGTTACCATTGATGGATTTTCCCATTCTTTTAAGGTGAACGAACACCGAGTACACCTCTATCACAAATCACTCACCAAGGAGTATTTTTGCAAGAAGGTATGCAAGGACCCTTCCATGCAAATTTTAGCTGCAGGAAGTGATGAGCCAGTGACTTTTCTTTCAAAAAACTGAGATCTCCTTAGAAATTGTAAATAATGTATATACTCTTTTCGATTGGTTGCAATTAAGAGTAGACGTTACCATGTAAATATGAGAATTTTTATTGCTTAATAAGTGTTGTTCAAACAATTGAACGATTTTCATTCAATCGATTGAACAACACATTTTTGTTTCTTTGATTTTTTCGTTCAAACAATTGAACGATTGTCATTCAATCGATTGAACAACACATTTTTGTTTCTTTGATTTTATGTTTAAACGATTGAACGATTGTCGTTCAATCGATTGAACAACACATTTTTGTTTTTCATTTTGCAGTTCAAACGATTCAACAATTGTCGTTCAATCGATTGAAAAACACATTCTTTTGTTTCTGATTTTGCCACTCAAATGATTGAATGATTGTCATTCAATTGATTGAAGAACACATTTTTGCTTCTTTCATGTTGTCGTTCAAACGATTGAATGATTGTCATTCAATCGATTGAATGATTGTCATTCAGTCGATTGAATGATTGTTGTTCAATCGATTGAACATCACATTTTCGTTTTTGCTTTTACCATTCAAATGATTAAACAATTTCCATTTGATCGATTGAACAACACATTTTTGTTTCTTTGATGTTGTCGTTCAATCAATTGAACAACACATTTTTGTTTTTTGATTTTTCCATTCAAATGATTGAACGATTGCTATTCAATCAGTTGAACAACACATTGTTTTTTTTTTTTTTTTAACTATTGTCATTCAATTGAATGTACAACACTTTTGTTTGTGTTTTTTTTTATTGTTCAATCCATTTGAACAACACTTCTATTTGCAATTGTTTTTGTTCAAACGATTGAAAATTTTTTGTTCAATCAATTGAACAACCCCTTTTTCTCTTTTGAATAGAATAAATTGTGAATTTTTCTTAATGATCATGATGCCATCTTTTCTTTCTTTCTCCCTTGTATTGTGAATAAACATCATTTGAATGGATTTGTGCTTGATGTAATAAAAAAAATAGTAATAACAATATCATTATGACTTATGTAGTCATTTGATGCTTATCTTTGTTCCAAAGTTGATACGATGTATCTTTATAATGACTCACTAAACATCTCTTCTTTGGACACATCATAAAATGATTCATTATTTTCAAACCATGTTGGCTAATGTTTTTACACTGTAAATTAGATAAATCTCATTAACATGATGATACGGGGATAAGAGTATAAAATTTCATTGGCATCTTCTTACTTCTTACAGCATCCCTAACTCTTAGGGAGAAAATGGCCTCCCTCTCTTTAATAAAGAAAAATTTCAGTAGAAAAATGGACATAATGAGATGTGAAAAAGAATCAAACATTGATTTAAAAAGGATAGGGGGCCTCATCACAAGCCAACCTACCATGATCATCAAGATCTAACAAGTGACATTCCAATTTGGCTACCAAAGCAAGGTAATGACCTTCTTGATGCTTAAAACTGTCAAAAGGGCAGGGGGCCTCATCACAAGCTAACATAATCACTTTTTTATATCCTGGTGAATGGCACTATGATCATCTAGTCACCATGCCAGCATAGTGGTCTCTTTATGACAAGAAAAAGAAGATCTATCTACATTCTAAAAGGAGGACATTGGCTCATTTGTGGGGCTAAAAAGCAACCCTGTCGAGGCTATAAATGCTTGTTGGCAGTAGCAGTTCTACTTATGGTATTGAGGTATCATCTTACACTGCCAAATCTTCTCTAAGCGTTTATCACCTATGGATTTGTTTGTAAATGGAATTTTCCATTGGAACAACACTCTTACAAGCCGATGTGCATGGTAAATTTATATTATATATTCATTATATTCCAAATTGTCCAATCATTTTACATCCGTCATTAATATATACCGGTGATTATGCTGTTGTCATTTATACCAATTCCGGCAAAAATATTTTAACATAATGTATTAAAATCTCTGTTTTAATTTCTTTTCAACCATTTCACATCCAATGATGTGTATTTCTTTAATTTCTTTACTGATTAACACACTGTTTTTAGAATTAGTTGATGGCATTTATGTATCATTAATGCTTTCTCTTTCTTTTCGCATGCTAAAATGACGTGGACACCCTTTTCTAGTCAGAAGGGGGATAGCTTGCGTAAGCATAGCATGTGTGACAATTAAGAACAGTTGTGTGATAATCATTTGAATTAACCTCTGGGGAAGGACTGAATGATCATTATGAATGATAAATAATTAGTAAGTATTTATGATTGGGGTAAGGATGACAACCATTATGGCTAGCATGCATACTCATGACCTTGCATTAAGTATCATTCATGATACCAATGCCTTAACTAAATATGATATTAAATCCCAAAATACCATCTTTTTCCTGTTAGTTGTTGTAATGTTTTCTGTTGCTATTTTGAATTGTGGAAGTGTAAAACAATTGCATATAATCAAACTAGTTACAGGTACAACAACCATGGGAGGAAGAGATATCAGGAATGAACCGCTAGTACTTATAGTATCAGATCAAGCTCATGCAATTATCGAGCACACAGGATGGCTGCAATATCTGAATAGGTTGCGAGATTTTCAAGAGGGGTTAACGTTGGAATTTATGCAGAATTTACAGAATGGTAGCACCATAGTTAGAGGTAGAAGTATAATAGTTTCTGAAGTAGTCATAGCTAAAGTCACTGGACTTCCAGCTAAAGGAACCAAATGGATAGAAAAACATGTCCTTCTATACAATGTGATTGAAGTATTCCATGATCCAGGATAGCAAATGGTGTGAGGAGGAAAAGGGATCCATCCTTCGACATTAAGGTAGTCGTGGCAGGAATTGGCCATCATCATGCAAAGATACATTACCTGCGACGATCGACATCATGTGATAAAGCCTTGCCAACTGAAACTTCTATCCATTTTAAAAGAGAAAATTTTAGTTAATTTTTCATTTTACTTGAATTCCCTACTACATCATGTCATATGTTGAGTTAGGACGGCTAAGCACCCACACAAAGTAATCATCCATCACCTATTGATTAAATTAATTATTATGAGCGGCTGGCCCAACAACAGTTAAATGGGGATAATATTATAAATCCTACCTTGGCTCCACCCCAGAAAACACAGTGATAGAGCAGCAAGGGCCAAGAACCCCAGGTCTAAGAAAGACACTAAAAACAAAACATTCCTCCGTGCCCCTAAACCTAGCAAAACGTAGGTGCTATGTGTGAGTGAGAGCACAATGAAGCATCCCAATTCAAGCAGATAACATTGGACCATCCCGCACACCACCTGCAAGTCTGCGAAATTCCCCTTTGCAAGACTATGAGAAGGAAGTGGCCAAGGTATTGGAAAACATGGGAATGTTTGGAGAAGGTAAAGAACAACTCAGGAATGCTGAGGAACAAAATTGCACCCCAAACCAGTCTACCCCTACTGATAGCCCTGGTCGTGAGAAAAACCTACCATGTACTGATTCCATAGAAGAATAAAGGGAACCAATTCCTTCTGTGGGAAAACCCCTTAAACCAGAGATACATCAAGAAGATGTCACTAAAGGAGGAAATCAAGCAGCAAACATTGGTCCAGTGGATCCCCCAGCTAACGAAAACCATGTAAATGAAACCCTGGTAGATAAAAATCAACCAAGTAACACTATTTTTTCTAATTCCCCTGAGGACGAGGCCCACTCAGAAGAAAATCCATAGAATGACAATTGTTCAGGAGACATTGTTGTATTGGTGTCTCCTGAAACAAATCCATGATAAGGTAGAGTTAGAAGATGAAAATCCCTCGGGAGATATAGTTCCATATGGAACCCTCCTTGATGTTGACACATTACCACATTTACAAGAACCAAAGGATAATGTAGTTAACCCTTCACCAGTTGGAAGTCTTAGGATAAAGAAGCCCTACAGGGACAGGCTCAGAAAAGTTCTTAAGAAGTATGGGAAACAGAAGCAAATAATTCCGCAACTAAGGAAGTGGTTTAAGGAGGCCATTAAAGCCAATAATTTGAAAGTATAAAAGGAGACCATAGGCACATAGCTAGAACATTATTCTGAAATGAATGCTGAGACACAAACTGAGGATCTTTTGGCTTGTCCAAAGGAAACTCAAATAAAGTCGTGCCTTATAGAAGATGTTGAAATGCAAACCAAGGACCCCTGTTTTTTCTCATGGGAGACCCAAGCGGACCACCCTTTCATGGATACTATTGTTAAAACAAATGTTGAAGAGGACATTCCAATTGGTCATTTCATGATTCAAGAGGCAGCTAAAGCTTCTATTCAGACCGATCCCATGGAGACCCAGGAAGCAGAAACCCAAACTGAAGAAACACATTTCTATACTCCCTTAATCAGGGAAGCATTTATTAGCACACTGCAAAATGAATTACTAAAGGCACAACATGAATTAGCCTAGTACAAGTAGGAGGTAGTGCCCCTGAAGATACATCAAGAATTAAAGAAAAAGTTTATGGCACTAACCATAACTAAGGATGAAACCTTTTCTCATTTCAGGGGTGAACAAAAAATGATTGAGAAAGCATGGGATAAATTACAGAAGACTAAAGAGCAGCTGGAAACTATCTTCTCTCTCTATTCAGACACCTTTTCATGCAGATCCCCTCATATGAATTATGCCCTATACCTCCTAGAAATGTTCCTACTGCTAAAAATCAAAGTTTCTAAGGTTGGTAAGCCTGTGGAAATTGAAACCATCTCGGATTTTGTCAAATGCTTTAGAGAACAGAACAAGCAGGTACAACACCTCCTTTGTGAGTTGTATATGCACAATTTATTTCTAGAAGATGACAGGGATAGTAACCCTATCCCCTTTATAGGGGACGTGCAACTCCAGGCATTTCTCTCTTTTTCTACTAATCAACTCGAGTGGGTCAAGAACCACAATACTTTTGGGAGGCGTGAAGAAGGAATTGACTTATGGGTGAGACGGGAACCAATGAAACCCCTGCAGCTCATGAGTAAACACAAGCAATTCATGAAATGAGTCAGTGTTATAAGCCAATTGGGGCCATTCCATACAAATGTTATACAAGCTGGAAAGGAGTATTTCCAAGAGATTAAGGAGGAAGCCTTATCTATAGCTACAGAAAGGTGGGAAGCCTCCAAAATTACTAATAGAAATCGAGAACCATTTGGTATTAGAACTTTAATGCCACCTCTTCTCATTTCTATAAATACAGTAATATGATTTTGACTATCGGACCTAAATGGATAGGATGTTGATATAGGAATCCAATCATATGGTATCCTCTAGATAAGTATTGATGTTATTACACCTTGAAGGATCCGGATTTTACCCAGCCTTTTATTATATTAAAGAAGAAAATCGCTTCAAACATTATAAGAAGGAGGGTATATTCTACCTACTCGCTAATTGAGCTACACATCAACTATTTAATTGCATGAGGAAATGTAACAAGGTAAGCTGGGGAGTATGTTGGGTCAAGAAAAAGATATATTTTATCCTCAATAATTTCTCTATTTCATATTTATCCTTACATGATTATCTATGTTTATGAACTGAAATAAAAGAAATTACAGCTAAAGTTGGATGAAAGCACTTGGTAATAATTTAGATAAATCTGGTGCTGGAAACTGACTTTTTACTATCCTTCTATGCAGAAGATGTGGATTGGTCAATTCTTGTTCATTTGATAGAGCAGCACAAGGTTGTAAAAGGGAAAGACAACATCGGACGTAAGCAAGGCAGCGAGAGACCAGGCAAACCAATACTATTTCATTACAGAATCAGATTATGTATTGTGAAATGCTTAGGATCCCCTGATCCTAAGGATTCACTTTTATCTAGTTTTCTCTCTTACTATTATATATAAGGCCGAAAGGTAAACGAAGTTCAGTTCATACTTATGTAATGTATAATCATTATTCTTGAGACATAGCCTACTATTATCTCACTGATTTTGTAACCTGGTTACTCATATTAATGAAAGACTGCATTCGATCTTCACTTATATTCTGAGTATTCCTTAGCAGAGACTTATGGCGACTCTAGGCTGGGTCAAGAGAAGTTCTACTTCTTTCTTGTGTTATAATCCTTCCATTTGAATATTTATTGATTTTTAATATTCAGTTAATATTATTTTTCTTATCGTGAGGATTGACGATTCCAATTCATATTGTTGTTCATTTCGATTCATACTTTGTCGTGTGATGTATCTGAATAATGCTTTGATTTGATCAGTTATATTAGTTTCAAAGTATATTGTTGTTCCTTCTAAGTTATGATACCATAGATCTTAGAGATAGTTTCAATTAATTTTCATAGTCCGCTAACAGAAAATAGTTGTTGTTTAGAAGTCATTTATCGTATTTGCTTGATTGTCATTAAGCTAATAATTATCATTCAATCGAGATTGTTGTTCAATTGAGAATTGTTGTTCAATCGAGATTGTCATTCAAATAGGATTTTCCATGCAATTCTAACTTGCGATATATTAACATTATTGTTCAGTTGTTACAGTTTTCTTTTTTGATCGAGTGAGTTAGCTTTAATTCTATTTAAATATTGCCAAGCGTGATTATTAGCATTTGCATTTAGATTCATTTAATTTTGGAATAAGTAGATGGAATTAGAGAGTGTGTTAAGAGTTCTTTCAGAGTTACTTTTCCCCTAGCTATTTCTTTTAGAGTTGTGTGACTTAATTTGAAAATATAGTTATTAGTAATTGCAACGATTTAGCTCTAGCTAACCTCTAAATTCACTGCATATACTGTGCTGACCCTCTTGAGATAAAAATACTTACCTTGGGTTGAAAATTAATGTAGGAATTAAGATTGGCTGTAAAAAGACATCTTAGTGCACCAACAATAACAACAAAATATACCATTGACTGGGGAATACACACCCTAAATTTGATATTATTAAGTGGGATATTTCCAAAAACATTGAAAAGGTAGGTGAGCATGTTGAATAAACTATAATTATCCATGAGGTCATGCTTAGGAAATCAAAGGGTGAGTAATATGACAAAATTCACTAGTAACACTGTTATATGTATCTATAAATTTTTAAGAACAATGAATACATATAAATAAGGGAATGTTTTAATGTAGCCATGACATGGAAAACAACAAACAAAGAAGTGTTAAGATTGGTCTATCATTTATAGGGGAATGTATAAACCTTTGTTTATACACAAGTTAAAAAAAATCAAAACAATATGTAGATGGAAGAATGTTACACATTGAAAGAGTCAAACTTATCTATTATTAGGTTACAAGGCTTTCTTATATCCATGCTAGTATGAGGAAAAGGGTTTCGATTCTATTTGACTACATTTTATTATGCATATGAGTAGAGTAGTTGAGAATGGAAAGAGAGGGAGTAGATAGAGAGGATTTGTGGATTATATCATCCCATGGAACACATGTCTCAATTATCTATACATGCATCAATTTCAATTCAGAGAAAGAGTGAGTAGATTAGCCTCACATTCCAACTAGGTTTTTGCTTTCAATGTGTTTCCTAGATCATATCCTATGTTCATTATGGTGTTTGATTTTTAATTCACTATTCCATGTTTTCCATATTTTATCTATTGTGTCCATAAACGTAACATGGTAATTAACAAAACCTAAAACCTATCAAGGAATCAATGTTCATATCAAGGATTTTATATTTTCAAATATATTTTATTAGATATGTTGTGACAAACTACCCAATGGAATATCCATTTCACTTTATGGATCATTTTGGAATGAGTTCCATGCCTATTTAGATATACTGTGGAAAGTTATGGGGCATCCATATCAATTAAGATGAACTTCATAAAACCCTAAGCCCTCAAGACCTAATAGAGGAGAGGTATATGAAGTTGGAAGCAAAAGTCATAGATATAAATTGTAATGTCGGCCACCTCATTGTAGCCTTTACTGATAAGCTTGAGCTATTCAAAGAAGTTGAAGGTTTTGTTGAAAATATTGAATTGGAGTGAGAATTGAGTAACTACGAAGAACAAGAGAGGTATTTTAAGAAATAACCTAAAAAGGAAAAACCCAATTCAAGAGCCTTGAACCATACATAGTTTGTATTTAAGATAGATGTGAAGACTTAGATCAATCTAGTGAAGGTCACATTGATGGTTTCATATTAAGTGATTATTTACAATAGTTATATGTTTAGTTTACTGTTAAACATATAGAGGAAGAAAGAAAATTTCATTTTCTCATTTGAAATCAAAGGGCCATGCCAATTGGTGAGAAATAAACACAAAACCATAAGTATTTGGGGGTTACCTCAAGTGACTAAGTGGAAGGATTTAAAAAAATTCATAAATTCAAATTTCTATGTTATAGTGTATGTAGAAGACCATTGGATTCTGTTATCACAAAATCAACCCTTGATAGGATGCTGATCACGAAGATTTTGGGTAACTCTTTCAAACCAACTTTTGGAGTCAAGAAATGCTTCAGTATGACAATAAAATTAGCTTTACATGGAAGTCAGGGAATCTAGGATTCAACAAATGGAGAGTACATCAATAGCATAAAGGAAAACACAATCTACAAATGTATGAAGGAAGTTAGAGCATAACTAATGAATTCTAAGTAATCATACATTCATACCACTGTAAGTAATGAGAAGAGGAGCACCATAAGACATTTTGAACATTGAATTCCTTCTATATCCTGAAAAGCAAAGCAAAATATTGTATTACTTAAAATAGAGTCTTACACAAAAGCACCATATGAGAGTTTTTTACAAAAAATTCCAACCCTTTGTGCATTACATCTTCTCCAATATATAGAGTTAATTAAATGAAATAAATTCCTCCTCCATCATGAGGGGAATTCGAATTCATCCTTCTATGACACCTATTGATACTTAAAACTAACTATTAAATGCAAATGACAACTAACTAGCAATCCTAGAGACCTAATACAACTAGGAGTGTAACTCCTTATTATGACTACAACAACCTTATCTAAACATTTAAAGCATTCTTTGACAACTGCAACCTCATGAAGTCGAATTTGATGGAGCCTCCCACGTTGTCAACTGACTGCTAATGACAAACCCTAGAAATTAGGGAACATGTTTCCCTGTTTTTTGGTTTAGGATCCTTGAAAATTGACACGTGCGACAGAGCCCTTATCTTCTCACTCATGACATATTTTACGAAACTGAAGGAGGTTTTTGTATTCCATCCCATCTAGAACAAAAAACTCTCTTGGTTTTTTAAGCCACTTCTCCAGCTGTCCATAATCTGTCCTTGAAAAACACGTGTCAAACAGGAAAACTTTGTTCTCTGAAATTAGGGTCTTAAAGAAAGCTTATTATCTCCCAACGGAAAACAATTATGAAGAAAGTGAGATAGCTTATTGTATCTGGAGAGTTGATGAATAGAAACCTCCTTAAGAATTCCAAAATACCTTTTCCCATGACGAGAAACTGATCTTGAAAAACACTGCTAAAACTAGAAGCCAAAGCTTGACTTTCAGCAGTTTCATAGTGCAAGTTTAACCATAAATTCCTCCCACCTCGGAACGAAGTTGAAGAAACTGAAAGAGTTTTTTGTAGCTTGGTATGTTAGGGAGAAAAGCCTCTTTTAGTTTTCAAAATTGAGTTCTCAGCTCGTCAAGACCCCTTCTGGAAGTTGACTAGTAAACGCAGAAAACATAGTTTTTAATGCTGAAACAGGCTTTTTCTGAGGTTTCGTAGCGCGGTACGAAAACTCCTAATTCAGTGATTTCATAGTGCAAAACTAGTTTTTTACACTGTCTACGCTACAAAAATGAGGATTCGTAGCAATTGTCAAAAATTTTCCAAAATGGCTAAACACATGATTTTCAAAACATGATATGAGATCCATAAAGTGTAAAACAAGGTTGTTGAGCTTTATTTGATGATGGAAATGAGACTCTAACCCTATGACTTAGACTCTAAAAACCATAAAAGTGACTTAACCACCATGTAGCATTATGACTTAGGAACAAATGTAAAATGCAAACCTTGACACAAGTTTGACACATGGAAATAATGTGTGATGTGGGACCAATGATGGGCAAGAATGGAGTGTTGACCCTATTTGACCATAGCAACAAGACTCTTTTTTAGCTCTTAGACACTAAAGCAACCATCGAAAGACTAGACCAAGGCTAACACCAATCCTTTGGAATAGAATTGATGCTCCAAATTTAGAAATCATTTCTTAAGTGATAACAGTGGCTCCACTTGGGATAGTGTGCCCCTGTGGTACACTAAGAACTTGTAGCTCTAGTGCCGCTATCCATTCTCTAGAATAAAACTTTGAACTTCTACCCAATCTGCTCCTCAAGCCTTTAATGATTTTTTGCAAGAAGAATTCAAACTACACCTACTGAAATAGATGCTTAGTCAACCTACCCTGAGCTTATTTACACATTCCTACCTACCCTAGCAGCTGCAATCTCCACTTGTAGCTCAAGGAACATGAAACTTCCAAAGAAGCCAGTCGTCGATCTGATTTGACACTTGAATCTCTTGACTGTGCTTGAAGCAAAAATAAACAAGATACTAAAATAACCAAGGTAGCATGAGGCGTAACTGTTCTTCAAGATGAACATATAACTAGAAGCCTGAATAGTAAATCTTTTCCATGTACTCAGCTATAGGGTCAAAAAACACATGGTTAGTTTCATGATTCTCATAATATTCTATATCTTCAAACAACTGATCCTCAGCCACACAAAATTTATTTGATATGCTATCCAACTACTTTTTTGAATGATTCCCACAAACAATGTAATTTTCGTCATTATAAAGATCATTATTTGATGTAAGCTGCTGCAAGGAATTACAAAAATGAACAACCTTTTCCTCTGCGTGAGGGTTATAGAAAATTTCTTCCAGTATTTCTTCTTGATGTTTGTAATCATTTTCATACTCTTTATGATCAAAATACTGGCAAGTTTACTACATCGTCACGTTAATCTCAGAGGATGTAAGATGGTTTTCATAAGTAAACCCCTGTTGATCTTCATGCTGCATTTCGTGGGATGTTATCCTTTCTTCTTAGTGTTGAATTGTATTGTTTTGAAAAGCCTCTAAAATTTATTCATCCATAAATTCATCATCATCATAACAATCCTCCAAATACTGAATAAGACTTAAAGAATGTTTACAACAATCTTTGAGTAGCAATAAGGAAGGATGACATTATTTATACATCTCATAGAATTCATCATGAAAATTGGCAATCGAATATATTGAACCATTTTCCAAACTTTTATACCAAGACCATGCTTTTCCTTCTAAAGTGGTCATAAACATCCATATGAGACAATCTTCAAGGAACTGAACCTTAAGACTGCGTACATGCATATGGAACCTAACCAAATGAAGAGCAGCATTGTCCTTCTTTTCATCTTTGAATATTGGAAGATCATCTAACCATTCAACCTTTGGCATAGGATTTGAAAAACCAGGGATATGTGACCGATTCATAGGGGCATACCTGCCATTTATTCTTGCAGTGGAACTCATCTTGAAACTTCATCAAGCTACGGATCTTCTAGCAGTGGAGTCACCATCCAATTTGTTATTCGATGTGTGGAGTCGCCAAGGTAGTTTTATAGCCTCAAAAAGATGTTTGAGCTCCTGCTACGTTCAGAAGTGCAGCTTCTTAATTTCGGGAATGAATAGACTTCAGGCTCCTCGCAGACGCACCAAAATGTATCACAAAATCAACCCCTGATAGGCTACTGATTAGGAATACTTTGAGTAACTCTTTCAAACCAACTTTTGGCTGAGGCTTAGCCTCAACTTGAGAGGGCTCTCTCACTAGGTTAAGATTTTGACAATGAGTTAGATGGCTAAATCTATGAAGCAAGTGAAGAATTATGAATGGTTGGACACAATCAGTAAGCATCCATTGGGCTTATGGAGCCAAGAAATGCTTTAGTATGACAATAAAATTAGCTTTACATGGAAGTCAGGGCATCTAGAATTCAACATGTTATCACTCAGGTTGTTCCCTGCTTCCTAAAGGGAATACGGCCGAGGTAACCACTAACCAATCTTTTAGTTACAGGTCCTAGCCTGCCTGCAACTAGAGAGGGCTCTCTATTTATGATTTAGCTTTGTTGGTGGGTGATTTTAGGCTATTTATACTATGCTGGTTTTGTTTTGAATTTGTTTGGTTGGTGAATTCAAACAGAGCTGAGGTATAAATTACATAACAGTTTGGGCCATTGGGCAATGGAGTTCAGGGCAGTGTGCTGCTGAAGTATGTTTTTGAAGACAGAGTATTGCTGCAAACCCAGATAGGCATCTGTGGAACAATTTTTTAAGATTAGGCAATGAAGTTATGGAATTAGTAAGTGAAAGGCAATTGAGAATCTTCCACTATGCTAACAAGGGGAGAAATGAAAGTCTTGCTTAATAGCAGTTAAGAATTCTTAAACAATTTTCACAGCGAGAGAATTAGTTTAGACATGAGCAATTAAGAATTCATATCCATGGCTAATTCAGAAGAAAACATATTTAGAAATAGAGATTGAGCATAGGGTGTATTCAAACAAATCCTAAGCTATTATTTTTCTCTATTTACTATGATCATGAACATATATAAATTATTGCATACACAGAAAGAGAAGAACACAGTTCTGAATAACTTATTGTTCCAGCACATGACACAGGAATTCTGCAACATAACACAGCCATTCATTTCCACCTTCAGACAGTATAGGAACCAGGAACTCCACCAGTAATTTGTATTAGCAAAAGGTCTCAGATATACAATACAGCTCTTCTGAAAGAGTTTCACTACAACCAACCCTCAATACGTTCTTTGAGGGGATATATATACAAAAATAGGGTACAAAATATCTCAATAGTGAGTTATTTTGCAATAAATTGCACCACCAACTCTCTTACAAAAAGTAAGTGAAAGAAATAACTACAGCAATTAATGTTGAGATGGCAACTATCTTTCTGTCAGACAATTTTTGACTTTTTGGATCAGCAAAGTTGGTTGTGGCTGTGTCTTTAAATCTATGTTAATTGAGCCTATTGTCTGAGTGCTTGATGAGTCACTGTACGGATGCTTCCTGTGATATCTGAGTGTTTGACTATCTGCTGACTTGTACTGTGACTGAGATCTGAATTTTCACAAAAAGGAAATAATGTAGTGGGGTCACCTGGGCAGTACTTCCAACATTGCCTGCCACCAATCAGCTGGAGGTAGCTGATGTCTCCTTATTTTTACAAGTGTTTCGTCTGCTTCAGTATATCTGCAGAAATTTGGAGGCACTTCAAACAGATGATTTATCTCATGCTCAATAAAAAATAGATTTTCTAATTTGTCATACAGAGACTGCCCAGAGGGAGGCCCTGCTTCTTCTATGGAGGTGGTGGATGCTGTGATCTGATTTTCAACATAATTGTTGATCCTTGTGATATATTGAACATATGACAGCAGTTGTCCTGTGCCAGTCACTAGGCTTGGCAGTCCTTTATCCTGCAATACTGTCATCTTTGTCCTGAATTCATCTATTTCTGCCTTCATATCCTGACATTTTCTTTCTAGAGTTTGAGTAAAATTTCTTAAAGTCAGCACTTTTTTGGCTGTGAGGATAGTGTCTATTCTGCTATTTATTTCTAATGCTGCCAATTCTTCCCTAGTGTGAGTATTGAGGAAATGTATCATTTTATTGGCCTACTCAGGCATGATTCCTAGTGCTGTTCTGGCCCTTTGTATTTCAACATGAGCTATGCCTATCAGTTCAATTTGCTCATGTATTGCCTGGATTGACCTCCATTGGTCATGGATTGATTGGCCAATTTTGGCCCAGATTATCTTCCTGATTTCTGCCAGAGTTTTGCCTAGAAGCAATTATTTTTCCAAATCTTTCACTTTGGCCTCCAAGGCCTTTATCTCTCTCTGCTTCTCTGCCACTGTCATTTTGGACTTGTCACAGCTGGCCTCTATCTTGGCTAGTCTATCTTTGGCTTCATTGATTTATGTCACCTAAACCTCAAGTTCCTTGATAGCTTTCATCAAGTCCTCCATGCTCATGATGGATTCTGCTGCTGCTGTCACCGTTGTTGCTGATGTGGCTGTGGTTGGTGCTCGAATGGCAGGAGGGGCTGCTGCTGCTTGTGTAGGAGGGGCAGGGACAAGAGTTGTATAAGTTTGAGGGGGCTGGGAGGTTGACTCCCCTTGCTTGTCCTGTAATGCCTTTTCCAATTCTGCTTCCATTTGCAATATTCTTTGATTCATCTTCAGAAGCAGATCCATGGCCTCATCAACTTGCTTCTCTTGTGCAAGTTCTGTTGTTTGAGGGTGAATGGTTGGAGGCAGCTTTGCCTGCTTCCTTAGTGCAGCAATGGCATCCTCCTTTTTCTTCATAAGGGCCTTAATACCCTTTGGATCTTTAGGATCATGTCCTAGATCAATGATTATGTCTTCCAAAGTTTTTATTCTATTGTCCTTAGTAGTGGAAGACATCCTTTCCAAATCAAGCTGTGTATTTGTGTCCTTTACTGATTCTTTTAACTTATGGGCCAGCATGGCCCTGTCTGCAAGTGTGGCATACACCATTTCCCCAGTATGTTTGTGCAGTTCTATCTGATCCATGGGGTGTATGTCCTTGGAGAGGACCTCTAGACTTGTTTTGGTGTAGTCTGTAGATGATCTAGGCTTTGGAACTTTAGGCTTAAGATGAGTAAAAATCATCTTATCCTCCTTGATGTCATATGTTGCCATCAATCTTTGCTGCTTGGAAGGTGTTTTCTTTAAGAATTGATCATATAGTTGAACCCTTAAGAGTTCATTTTGGGCCTTGATTTCCATAAATGACCCTATGACTCCAACTGGTTGTTTGCCCTACTGCCTTGAGGAGGATACCTCTGTGCTTTGCTGCATGGTCTATTCCTGCTGAAATGAACTGGTGGCAGTCTGCTGGCTGGATTCTCTTTCTCTGCTTTGGCTTTCTTCTCTTTCCTCACTGATGTGTTCTTCCTCGATCTAAGGGTCAATTCTTGGCCTCTTGGCCTTCGGTTGCTGTGTTGACCCACTTGGAGGTGTGGCCTCCTCTCTATCTCGTTTTTTGCCTCTCTCTTCATTGAGAGGTGTTTGCAAAACTGGTATTTGGGGTGTTTCAGCTTGTTGTATAGGGGCTTGCCCTTGACTTTGTTCTTTTGAAGTGCTGGGCTGCCCTGCCTCTGTCTCTTGTTGTACATCCATCACTTCTTTGCCTTTTGTTGTGGTTGTTGTTGTTGTAGATGCCTGTTGGGTGGTCTGTGCAGCTGTAGCAGTGGATGTGCCTTCTCCGACTTGGACTGGATGCTTGAATATGACCTGCTGACAAGAATCCAAGTTAAGAGTTTTCTCTAAATCTTTCACAGTCTGCTCCATTGTCTCCTCCTGAGTAAATTCTTCTACTAATGTACCAGGCACCCACTCATCTTAGTTAGCAGAGTGTTCAATTTGTGGATATGGACAATGTTTATAGGCTAGCAGCCTATACTTGACTCTTCTGGCACTGATAAAGCCTTCAGGGTCATAAGGGACCCACCAGAAGCTCCTTTTAAGTTTAAGCTATTGCCCCAAGATTTGATCAGCTTCTTGCCAACCATCTTTCTTGTTCATGATGAAGGGGCCTAGGTGGTCTCTGAATTTGAGATTGGCTTGCTTCTTGGCACTATGGAAGTGTGTAAGTTTGGAATTGATGAGTTGCCTATAGTATTCCAAGGCAAACAATCTCATAGGCACATACCTTGGGAGTCTGTAAGGATAGAGCTCACAACCATAGATCCTGATGATTGTGTGATTTTGGTATAAATACCAATCACCTATTTTGTAATTCCTAGATAGATGTAATATTTTCTGCATATCTTTGGACAATCTGGCAGGGGGAGTCCTTTTCAAGAGGCATGTGACTGGATAGACAAATTGGTCAATGAATTCATAGTAGGAATAGGGGGAGTTCTGGACTTGGTGGAAGACTGAAGACCAGAAGATGACAGACCTCCTCTCACCTTGTGAATCTAGCTTCTTGATGGGGCACTGGAAGCAATATGTCTGATAGTACATGAAAAGGTGATAGATGTATGATGAATATTTGAATATTGCTTCCCTGTCCAGCCTCAACAGTTGGTCATGTATCTTGTTGGCAATAAACTTGGCATAATTGTATTTTATAGCGAGGGCTTCCTAAGGCTATATGCAGATAACAAGACCAACACAGTTTCATCAACATGTTCATTTGTGGAGAACCCCAACACAGAGGATATCATGTCCACCAGCAGCTTGCCTACCTCATTGAAATTTGCATATGGGAAAGGAGGTGGCCCAGAAGGTTGGCAGTCTGCTCTCATGAAAGTTTTGGCAACTGCAGCAATCTCAATGCTAGAGAGCTTGGAGCCCTCATCCAACAAGTACTTTATGGAAAAGGGGTAGAGCAGCTGGGTTTGCTTGTAATTTAGCCTCTGATTGATGGAATCAGGAGTAATGTAAAAGAGGATGTTCCCAGATGGAGACTTTACAGCTCTGAGTTTTTGGTCATAATTTTCCGCATAGAGGTGAATGACTTCAGGAATGACATTTATAGATGGCGAGAAATAGATAGGCAGATTTGACTCCCAGATGCCATACATGTCACAGTTGTCCAAGTGACAGTTCCTTAGCTGGCAGAAGGTCTGCAGGTGGTTCCTCTCTGCCACAAAATCTGCAATGAGGAAATCATTGTCCACAAGTGGCATAGCTTCAAGCTCCTTACTGGGTGGATTAACAGGAGCAACATCTAGAGCAGATGGAGTGGCCATGTTTGATATTTACTGGATATTTACTTGAGCTTAGGATTAGTGCAAAGGCTGAGGAATGCCCACTGAATTTTGTTTGAGAGTGAGCAGCTCTGAGAGTATTAGGAGACTTTTTTATAAGGTTGATGAACTGTGGGGCACTCTGTTTGGAAGAGACCAGAGTGTTTTGAGCTAATTAGCTGGTTTTTTCAAAGGGAATTCTGATAACAGGGATCAGTGTGCAGTTATATGGGCTTTAGCTAGTAGCTCGGCTTCTAAAATTGCTTTTTAATGGTGAATTTTGCAGAAGGGCACGGGTTTTTTGTAGAGCTTCGTGGTGTAGGGACTTTACCAAGTTTTTGGGTAGTTTTAGCGGATAATTTGACTGTGGGGAGCTTTGTCGAGATTTTTTACAGGAAATTTAGGAGAAAAATGGCACAAACATGGGTGAAATAGGTCGACTGTGGCAAATACCTGGATTTTTCAGTGCAGGAGGTGTCCAACTGGAATAATGGCAGGTAATTTGAGTTGACTTCGAGGGCGGCAGCAGCTTGGGTGAGAAAATTCTTGATTTTGGCTGCAAATGACATCTTTCGCATGCACAACACTCCGAAAACGACAAGTTAAAATGACACAAAATGGTCATTTCCTGACTTTTTATGCAAATTTGGCCTTTTGGCACCTTTTTGGCGATGACGTCAGTATGACATCGTCGGTGGGTCCGGGTACGACAGGGTGACGTGGTGGCTGACGTGGGTGGCTACATGGCGGTGACATGGTGGCAGGGCATGTGGGCGGATGGATGACGTGGCGGCGACGTAGAGTAGCGGTGGCGGACGAGGGTGCTGACATCATGCTGACGTGGGTATGATGTCAGCGGGATGGGACAAGCGGTAAGTGGTTTCCCCGAAGCACCCCTGGGCGATAAGTTGTAAGAGGGGGGGGGGGGGCTCTGAACAACCCGGGCAGTTGACGCGTGGCGGGGGTACGGCGGTGAAACTGCCAATCCCCCGGATGCTAAACCTCCGCTCATTTGCTGATGAGATCGACCGCCCACCGCTAGATCTGTGGGGCCGGCGATCGAATGGCTGGCGGCGCACATGATGTGACAACGGCTTATTGGCCGCAGGGACCCACCGATTAAAATAATCGATTAAAGATATTGCTCGCGGTGTGGGTTTTCAACTTAGGTTTCGGGTATAATGTATTCGCGCCCGCTTATAAATGTTTTATTTAAAAAACATTATAACCAATGTATTAGCGCAGAAGGGTAATGAAAGGGTTTTGAAGGTGGAGACCATGGGTTTTTGATTTTTTGAGCAAAGCTTTTGATTTTAAAACCCATAGTTCAAGGTAGTGGAGGGTTAATATTAACCCCTGATGGATTAATATTCCCCAAATCATGACTATATAGCTATATTGCTAGGGGGAGGGTATTTACATAGACTTTTTGGGATTTTCACATAGATTTTTGTAAAATTAGGGAAGGGAATGCTTAGGGAGCTAGATAATACATTAGTTGTCAATATGACATTGTGAGGTGAGTGTGTAGGGGCAAATGTTAAGTTTTAAGAAGAAAAACTTAGGAATGGAAGATGAGGGAATTGAGAGTAAAGATTTTTACACAAAAAATGTGGCTTCTTTCCCTTGACTGAACTTCCTAGTTTGACCTGGTACTTTTTCATGGAATGAAGTGGAACAAGACACTTGAGCAGATCCCAAGGTCCTTGGGGGATGTTAATAACTGATGTTTGGGAAAAGGGGGGAAATTAGACATGCTTCCATTGTTATGTCCTCAAACCTCTGCCATGGTGCCAATACCCTGAATGGAATGAGTCTTGCTCTTGATAAGCCAAATGGTGATGGCCCTCCACTTCTGCAACCTTACACTACTTACCCAACCTAGTAATCCTAACATTTTTTCTTCACTTGAAGTGGGTGCACTTGAATTAGCAAACCCTGATTGTTCTCTTTTTCTTTTGACTGCCCTCCTATCTAAATCTACCCTTATTTCTTCTAAGGACCCAGTTTAAGTAGTTGGACTCCTTCATTTCTCTACCTAGCTAGTCATCTTCCAAGCTTGAGCTGTTTGGATAGGAACCATTCTCTATTCTGCAACAAGCAATTTAAACATGGCATGGTCCAGATTAGACTGTTGGGCCATCCATCAAGTATGATTAGCATCAGTATTTGTAGCCTGTGTTACTCCCACAAGATAGTAGTGTCATTTTGACTGGCCACTTTCCTGGTCTTTAGTTTGTTGTTCATTTTCACTATTCTTTTGACCATTTGATTTTCTTGCCTCTTGATTATTCTTTTAAGGCATACCCTCTTTTCGTTTTTTAATCTTCCTAGTATGTACACAAAATATGGAACCTTTGCAGCCTGCAATGATGAACATATTTAGCCCTTCCACTGTCAATCATGAAATATGAAACCTATTGGTATAGGAACCTAACAGTGGCTCCACTTGGGGATGGCTTTTCCTAGTGAAAGCCAAGAAAAACAGGTCAGATGGCCTTATTTTCCTTTCCTTACTGCAGTGAATCCTCTCTAGTATTGACATCTTTGATCTGAATTTTTGGAGCTTCTATGTAGTGTCTTTTGACCTCATTTGTACAAGAATTACCACTTTGTGTCTTGCTGGCCTGTATTACTGTTTATCATTTGTTCTCTGTTCTGTAGACCTTCCTCAAATTTGTTTGTAGAGATTTTCAATCATCTATGTCATCTTGGATATAGTTTGCTGATCATTTTTCAAAATCTGTTGTCGTTGTTCCTTTATCTATCTGTTGTAAAAAGAAAAAATGCTAAAAATATACATATTTATGTACAATATGTGTTTGTTCTATGCTCATGGATCATAATAGTGTTTGAGCATTCTCCCATTCACTGGGCCTTCCTCATTATTTGAATCATCCAGACTCTTTAGAAAAAAGGTGTTATTGCCTTGCACATCTTGAATTACAAATGGTCCTTTCCACAGAAAGTCAAATTTGCCATGTTTCCCTTTGTCTTCCCTCCTAGAGTCCCATTTCAATACTTTGTTTCCTATGAAAAAGTCTTCAGCTTTGGTTCTTTTGTCAAACACCTTTTTCAGCTTCTCTTGTAGAACCTGGGTTCTATGATACACTTCTTCCCTTTTTTGTTGTAAGTGAATTGTTTGATTGATCCTCTTCTGGATATCATTGGGTTCAACTTGTATTTCCTGTAGCAATTTGATCACAGGGACCCCAAGAGATGATGGGAACACAGCTTCCAGGCCATATACCAATTCATATGGGCTAGTACCAATAGATCTTTTGGTGGTCAACCTATCTGCCCACAGTGCATTTACCAGCTTTTTATGCCAATTCTTTTTGTTCTCCTCCAAGACCTTTTTGATGATATTGATGAGGCTTTTATTGGAGGACTCAGCTAGGTCATTGCCTTGAGGGTAATAGGCTGTTGAATGACCTAAGGTAATATGATATTTGTGACAAAAGCTGATCATTCTTTTGGATTTAAAGGCAGCTGCATTGTCTGTTATGATTTTCTCTGGGCAGCCAAATCTAGACAAGATATTGGTTTCTAGGAATTGTATGATAATTGAGTCATTTGCTTGTCTACAAGGTATGAACTCTATCCTTTTGGTGAAGTAATCAGTAGCTGTCAAGATCCATCTATGCTGGCTTGAGGATGAAGGGTGAATTTCCCCAATGAAGTCTAAGCCCCATTGTTGAAATGGTTTTTCAGTTGAAATGGGCTTGAGGGGTAAGGGTCGTAACTTTTTCTTCCCTTCAAAGATTTGACATTTATGACATGACATTACAAACTTTTTTGAATCAGTAAAGAGGGAGGTCCAATAAAATCCAGCCCTCAGGATTTTATCAGCTGTTGATTTCCAATATAAGTGCCCTCCACAATCTCCTGCATGAAATTCTCTAAGGACTTTATTAGCTTCATCTGAAGTTAGGCAGTTAAGCAGGACACCTTCATGATTTTTCCAAAATAAAACATTATCTATGGTACAAAATTTTGAAGCTTTCATTTTTAAAAATCTCTTTTTGGTTTTGGATAACCCTGGAGGAGCTTGCAGGTTTAATAATACAAAACATATGTCAGCATACCAAGGTGATTGTAAAAAGGCTTGATTGATCTGTGGAGTCGCCATCTCCTGTTCGTTATCCAGTTCATTGATGTCAAGGGCTTGGAAGTTGGTTTTAGTCATTAGTTTAGCTAGCTCTTATCCTTTTATAAGTTTTGTTGGTTTGATCTCTATATCATATTCCAGAATGTTAGCTATCCATTTGCCCCTCTTACCTTCAATTCCCTCTTGAATTAAAATGTCTTTGACCACTGCATTGGGCACATTTGCAACTATGTGAGAGTACAAGATATAAACTCTAAAATCCTTTATGGCTTTGACAAGGGCATATGCTTGCTTTTCCATGATCTGGTACTTGAGTGGGGCATCCCTAAGGGCTCTGCTAAAAAAGGAAATAGGTTTTTCATATCCCAAGTCATCCTTTTGTAGTAAGACAACAACAATTGTATGTTCAGAGGCAAAGGAGAAGATTATAAAATCTCTATCAAATCTAGGGCTTGTAAGAACAGGTGTTTTTGTTAAAGCTATCTTGATTTCTTCAAAAGCCTGTTTGGCTTCAACTGTCCATTTGACTTTGGCATCTTTCTTGAGCATATTGTTCAACAATCTTATCAGCTCAGCCAAGTTAGGAATAAATCTTCTTAGGAAATTAATCTTTCCTAAAAAGGCTTGTAATTATTTGATGTTTCTTGGATGGGGGACCTGAAGTATAGCTTGAATCCTATCAGGGTCAATTCTTATGCCATCTTTTGAAATTATATGACCTAGGAGTTTGCCTTCTTCCAGGCCAAATAGTGATTTCTTTGGGTTTAAAGAAATGCCGTACTTTCTGCAAATTAAGAATACTTGTCTGAGGTGTTTTAAATGTTCTTTGTCTGATTTTGAGAAGGTTGTTAGATCATCAAGGTATATGACTAAGAAATCATGGATTTCTTTAGCAAAGGCTATGTCCATTGCTCTCTGAAATGTGGCTCCAGCATTCTTGAGTCCAAAAGGCATTTTTACATATTTGAAAGTTCCCCAAGGTGTGGTGAAAGCTGTTTTATCTTGATCATCTGGGTGAACTAAAATTTGATTAAATCCTAAGAAGCCATCCAGTAGTGAGATCCTAGAAGCTCCCACTACCCTTTGTAAGATGTGATCCATTTTTGGCAAGGGGTAGTGGTCTTTGAGAGAGACTTTGTTTAAATTTCTCAGATCAACACAAAGTCTTATCTCCCCAGTTTTCTTTCTTGTAGGTACAAGGTTAGAAACCCATTCAGAAAATCTTATAGGTGCAATGATTCCAGCTTCATACATTCGTTTTACTTCCTTTTCAATTAGGGGAAGAAGGACTGAATTCACTCTCCTCAACTTCTGTTTAAAGGGTTTCTGATTTTCTTTCAGAGGTATTGTGTGCTGGATAACTGTAGTATCATAGGATTTAAGGTCCTCATAACTCCAGGCAAACACATCTTGAAACTCTTTGAACAGTTTAATATATTTTGATTTCTTATCAGGAGGTAAGGTTCTAGAGAGCTTGACCATTTTGGGATTTTCAGTGGTCCCAATATTACACTCCTCAATTTCTGCATTGATGGGTTGCATCTTTGGTTTCTTAGGGATGTCATTTGAATCAAAAATGTCTTCTAAAGGAGTAAGACCTGTGGGCAAGAAATTATCCTTTAACTGAATCACTTCAGTTTCTTCTTCAATAATTTCATCAAGATTTGCTAGTTTTAGCTTCTATAAATTGGCAGAGTCAAAGGTTGTAGGATGTAATATCAGATCTGCTGTTTCAGCTGATATACTTGTGCTAAGTTCATCAATTTGGTGTTGATCATCCCCAATGCTTGTGTCTATGTTTAAGTTTTAGAATTCCTCCTTCATGGTCAAAAAATTATTTATCTGAGTATCATTCTCAAATACTTGCCAATTATCTATATTGTCTGGAACAGAAGGCCTATGTTTAATCTCAGCAGTGAACTGGTGGTTAGGCCCAAAAGGAAGTTTACAAGTGCTTGCAAAAGTTGCCAAACTATGAGCATGCAAGTTGTGGCTTCTAGGTATTTTGGTGAGCTGATATTCCAAGAAGCTGTTGAGCAAGTCTGTTACTGCTATCCTATAAGACCTTAGCCTGGGATCATTTGTGACAAAAGTTCCCTTTATCTGTTGTATAATTAGGTCTGAATCACCCAATATAGAAACTTTGGTCACTCCAAGACTCTTAATCAATTTGAGACCTAGCAAAAGGGCTTCATACTCGGCCATGTTATTTGTACATCTGAAGTTAAGCCTGTAGGCATGACCTAGAGCATGGTCATTTTGAGTATTGTGTATCCAAACCCCTGCTCCTACCCCTAGCTTGTTTACTGACCCATCAAATTCTAAACACCACAAGATCTCTTGATCAATGTTTCTTTCCATGGATTTAAAGCTTTGTTTAGTGGGCTGGTCTAGTTTTGGTGATTCTTGTGATATATTATCAGCAGAATGTGTAGGTTTGCTCACATCAGTGATCTTTTGATCTTGAGCAGTGGACTGTTCATTTATGTGCCTGGTTTCTGTTGTTTTCAGGAGCTTGACCTCAGTTTTGGGACACATATCAGCATTGTACAGTATGAATGAGTCCATGTCTGAATGAATGGAGTAGATTGGGAAGTTTTGGGGCTTCTCCTGACTGCTGACCACATATTTCATCAGTGTTTCTCGGTATAGTCTCTTTGGTTGGCCAAAGACTGAAATTGTGGCATATGAAATGTCTTAGTTGCAGAGATCCTTGGAGTTTGGCACCCCATGATCTTGATAAGAGCTACCATATTTGGGTGGAATGTCAGCTACTACCACATCCATTAAAATTGTTTTGGCTGGATATTGGACTAGGGATACACAAAGGTCTTTGATCAAGCCTAGACATCTCACTTGGCTGGAATCAAATGAAAACAAATCTTTATAGGGTCTGGTGATATCTAGGTCAAGTTTTTCCATTACTGATTTGGGCATTAGGTTATGAGAGGCCCCTGAGTCAAACATGGCACTGTGTAGCACCTTGTCATGGATGTTTAGGCTTACATAAAATGGAGGGGTACCTCCATCCACTAATTTGCCATTGACTTCTAAGCCAAAAATCAGCTCTAGTTGATCATCCAGAATATTAACTGCATCCCTATTTTCTGGTACTTGTAATGATCTGTTGATTTGTTGTCTGAAGACGTCATGTTTGGCTAGTTCAGAAAGAGGAATTGCTATTTTCAGTTTGCCAATTTCTGTTTCAAGATTGAAAGGCTTTTCCATCTGAACTTTTATATTGTGAGCAGCAAGTTTTTCCTTCTCTGTTGAATTTTGGGTGACTTTGTCCTGGTCAGGTACACTGTTTTGGGGTAAGCTTGAATTGGGTCTATTTTCTAGAGGTCTGCCCAAGATTTCTGTTGGAAGAAATGGTGTAGATGTAGGTTTTACTGGAGGCTGTACATCAGACACACCTTCCACTGTGACCTCCCTTTGGAGTTTTTTATCTGAGGACTCTGTTAAGACAGACTTATCACTAGATTTTTTGGGCAGTTTGGTGTTTGTTTGTTTGGTATTCTCAGGTATATCTATGGTTCTACTTCTTAACTTGTATTGTTTGTGTACTTCATAGACTGTTGTGTCATAAGGCATCATGATTGAGTATAGAATTTGCAGCTAGAGACCTAAACCAGTTCCTTACATCCCCTGTCAAACTTTGCACAAAAAATTTCATTCTTACATCTTCATCATCTATCTCATAGTTCTCAAAATAGTCCTGCATTCTCTTGTGTGTTGTGGGCTGTATAGTGCCAGTTACCATTCCAAGTAAGTGATTTTGCTGATAGTCTTGGGCATAGCCCCTGATTTGCAGGTAGGTGTAAAGGAGCATATCTAGCCATATTTGCAGGATAAAAGGGACAGCAAGAAGGAGTGGAACAGCTGGAACAACAGGGATAATAGGAGTAAGGTGTGTTGGGGATGGAGGAGTGGGGAAACTACCTTGGGAAGTGGATGAGGAACTAGGATAAGTGGGGGTTATGTGAGGATGAACTGATGCTTTGATAGGAGTAGGAATATAGCTCTGCTGAATTGGTTCTGTATCTGAGTCTGAGAGCTCTCCTAGCTACTCCTGTTCTTTTAAGATCTTGGAGATTAAATTGGGGTTTTCAAAGACAACTGGGGGATTAGGGTCAGGGTTGGACCTAGTGTAACGAGATTTCTTCTTTGGAGCCAGCTTCTGAGTTTTGTTTCCTTGGTATTCTATGAGAAGGTTAAACAGGAAGCTTATTTCCTTGCAATTGGTAATTTGAAATAAGTCCCCAGCGGAGTCGCCAATGATGTTATCACTCAGGTTGTTCCCTGCTTGCTAAAGGGAATACAGCCAAGGTAACCACTAACCAATCTTTTAGTTACAGGTCCTAGCCTACCTGCAACCAGAGAGGGCTCTCTCTTTATGATTTAGCTTTGTTGGTGGATGATTTTAGGCTAGTTATGGTGTGCTGGTTTTGTTTTAAATTTGGTTGGTTGGTGAATTCAAACAGAGTTGAGGTATAGGTTACAAAACAGTTAGGGCCATTGGGCAATGGAGTTCAGGTAGTGTGCTGCTGAAGTGTGTTTATGAAGACAAAGTATTGCTGCAAAGCCAGAAAGGCATCTGTTGAACAATTTTTAAGATTTTGTAATGAAGTTATGGAATTAGTGAGTGAAAGGCAATTGAGAATCTTTCACTATGCTAACAAGGGAAAAATGAAAGTATTGCTTAAGAGCAGTTAAGAATTCTTAAACAATATTCACAAGTGATAGAATTAGTTTAGACATGAGCAATTAAGAATTCATATCCATGGCTAATCCAGAAGAAAACATATTTAGAAATAGAGATTGAGCATAGGGTGTTTTCAAACAAATCCTAAGCTATTCTTTTTTTCTATTTACTATGATCATGAACATATATGAATTATGGCATACACAGAAAAACAAGAACACAGTTTAGAATAACTTACTGTTCCAGCAAATGACACAGGAATTCTGCAACACAACAAAGCCATTCATTTCCACCTTCAGACAGTATAGGAACCAGGAACTCCACCTGCAATTTGTATTAGCACAAAAAAGTCTCAGATATACAATATAGCTCTTCTGAAAGAGTTTCACTACAACCGACCCTCAATACGTTATTTGAGGGGATATATATACAAAATAGGATACAAAATATCTCAATAGTGAGTTATTGTGCAATAAATTGCACCACCAACTCTCTTACAAAAAGTAAATGAAAGATATAACTACAGCATTTAATGTTGAGATGGCGGCTATCTTTCTGTCAGACAACTTTTGACTTTTTGGCTCAAGAAAGTTGGTTGTAGCTGTGCCTTTAATTCTACGTTAGTTGAGCCTGATGTCTGAGTGCTTTGGTGAGTCACTATACGGATGCTTCCTGTGACATCTGCGTGCTGAATTGTCTGCTGACCTGTACTGTGACTGAGATCTGAATTTTCACAAAAAGGAATAATATGATGGGATCACCTGGGCAGAATTTCCAGCATTGCCTGCCACCAATCAACTGGAGGTAGCTGATGTCTCCTTATTTTTACCAGTGTTTCATCTGCTTCAGTATATCTGTAAAAATTTGGAGGTACCTCAAACAAATGATTTATCTCATGCTCAATAAAAAATAGATTTTCTAATTTATCATACAAAGACTGCCCAGAGGGAGGCCCTGCTTCTTCTGTGGAGCTGCTGGATGTTGTGATTTGATTCTCAACATAATTGTTGATCCTTGTGATATACTGATCATATGACAGCAGTTGTCATGTGCCAGTCACTAAGCTTGGCAGTCCTTTATCCTGTAATACTGTCATTTTTGCCCTGAATTCATCAATTTTTGCCTTCATATCCTGACATTTTCTTTCTAGTGTTTGAGTGAAATTCCTCAAAGTCAACACTTTCTTAGCTGTCAGGATAGTGTCTGTTCTGCTGTTTATTTCTAGTGCTGCCAATTCCTCCCTAGTGTGGGTATTGAGGAAATGTATCATCTTATTGGCCTACTCAGGCATGATTCCTAGTGTTGTTCTGGCCCTTTGTATTTCAACATGAGCTATGCTTATCAGTTCAATTTGCTCATGTATTGCCTGGATTGACCTCCATTGGTCATGGATTGATTGGCCAATTTTGGCCCAAATTATCTTCTTGATTTCTGCTAGAGTTTTTCCTAGAAGCAATTCTTTTTCCAAAGCTTTCACTTTGGCTTCCAAGGCTTTTATTTCTCTCTGCTTCTCTGCTACAGTCATCTTGGACTTGTCATAGCTGGCCTCTAGCTTGGCCAGTCTATCTTTGGCTTCACTGATTTCTGTCACCTGAACCTCAAGTTCTTTGACAGCTTTCATCAAGTCCTCCATACTCATGCTAGATTCTGCTGCTGCTATTGCTGCTGTTGCCTCTGTTGCTGATGTGGCTGTGGTTGTTGCTGGAATGGAAGGAGGGGCTGCTGCTTCTTGTGAAGGAGAGCCAGGGCCAAGAGTTGTAGAAGTTTGAGGGGGCTGGGAGGTTGATTCTCCCTGTCTACCTTGCCATGCTTTCTCCAATTATCCTTCTATCTCTAGTATTCCTTGATTCATCTTCATAAGTAAATCCATGGTGTCATCAAGTTGTTTTTCCTATGCAAGTTCTGCAGTGTCAGGGTGAATAGTTGCAGGCAACTTTGCCTGTTTCTTGAGTGCAGCAATATCATCCTCCTTTTTCATAAGGGCCCTAACACCCTTTGGATCTTTTGGATCATGTCCCAGATCAATGATTATGTCTTCCAATGTTTTTATTCTGTTGTCCTTTGCAGTGGAAGACATTCTTTCCAAATCCAACTGTGTATTAGTATTTTTCAGTGATTCTTTTAACTGATGGGCTAGCATGGCCTTGTCTGCAAGCGTAGCATAGACCATTTCCCCTGTTTGCTTGTGCAGCTCTATTTGATCCATTGGATGTATGTCTTTAGAAAATACCTCCAAGTTTGTTCTTAGGTAATCTGCAGAGGTTTTGGGATGTGGAACTTTAGGCTTTAAATGTGTAAAAATCATTTTTTCCTCCTTGATATCATAAGCAGCCATCAATCTTTGTTTTTTGGAGGGGGTTGCCTTCAAGAATTGAACATAGAGTTGTACTCTCAACAATTCATTTTGTGCCTTGATCTCCATGAAACCCCCTTTCATACCAGCTGGTTGCTTGCCCTGCTGACTTGAGGAGGATACCTCTGTGCTTTGCTGCATGGCCTGTTCCTACTGAAATGAACTAGTGGCAGTCTGCTGGCTGGATTGTCTTTCTCTGTTTTGGCTTTCTGCTCTTTCTTCACTGATGTCTTCTTCCTCGGTTTCAGGGTCAATTCTTGGCCTCTTGGCCTCTGGTTGCTGTGTTGACCCACATGGAGGTGTGACCTGCTCTCTATCACGTTTTTTGCCTCTCTCTTCATTGAGAGGTGTTTGCAAAACTGGGATTTGGGGTGGTTCAGTTTGCTGTAAAGGGGCTTGCCCTTGACTTTGATCCTTTGAAGTGCTGGGCTGCCCTGCCTCTGTCTCTTGCTGTTCATCCATTATCTCTTTGCCTTTTGCTGTAGTGGTGGTTGTAGATGCTTGCTGGGTAGTCTGTGTAGCTGCAGCAGTGGATGTGCCTTCTCCCACTTGGACTGGTTGCTTGAATATGACCTGCTGACAAGAATCCAAGTCAATAGTTTCCTCTAAATCTTTCACAGTCTGCTCCATTTTCTCTTCCTGAGTAAATTCCTCTACTATTGTATCAAGCACCCATCCATCTTGGTTGGCAAAGTATTCTATTTGTGGATATGGACAATGTTTATAGGCTAGCAGCCTATACTCGACTCTCCTAGCACTGATAAAGCCTTCAGGGTCATAAGGGACCCACCAGAAGCTCCTTTTGAGTTTAAGCTTTTGCCCCAATATTTGATCAGCTTCTTGCCAACCATCTTTCTTGTTCATGATGAAGGGGCCTAGGTGGTCTATGAATTTGAGATTGGCTTTCTTCTTGGCACTGTGGAAGTGTGTAAGGTCAGAATTGATGAGTTGCCTATAGTATTCCAAGGCAAACAATCTCATAGGCACATACCTTGGGAGCCTGTAAGGACATAGCTCACAGCCATAGATCATGATGACTGTGTGATTTTGGTATAAATACCAATCACCTATTTTATAATTCCTGGACAGCTGTAAGATTTTTTGCATATCTTTGGACAATCTGGCAGGAAGATACCTCTTCGAGAGGCATGTAACTGGATAGACAAATTGGTCAATAAATTCACAGTAGGAGTAGGGAGAGTTCTGGACTTGATGGAAAACTGAAGACCAGAAGATGACAGATCTCCTCTCACCCTGTGAATCCAATTTCTTGATGTGGAACTGGAAGCAATATGTCTGATAGTACATGAAGAGGTGATAGATGTATGATGAATATCTAAATATCGCTTCCCTGTCCAGTCTCACTAGTTGGTCATGTATCTGGTTGGAAATAAACTTGGCATAATTGTATTTTACAGTAGGGGGCTTCCCAGGGCTATATGCAGATAACAAGACCAAAACAATTTCATCAACATGCTCATTTGTGGAGAACCCCAAGAAAAAGGATATCATGTCCACAAGTAGCTTGCCTACCTCATTGAAATTTGCATATGAAAAAGGAGGTGGCCCAGAAGGCTGACAATCTGCTCTCATGAAAGTTTTGGCCACTGCAGCAATGTCCATGCTAGAGAGCTTGGAGCCCTCATCCAGCAAATACTTTATGGAAAAAGGGTATAGCAGCTCGGTTTGTTTGTAAATCAGCATCTGATTGATGGAGTCAGGAGTTATGTAAAAGAGGATGCTCCCAGATGGAGACTTTACATCTCTGAGTTTCTGGTCATAATTTTCTGCACAGAGGTAATGACTTCAGGAAAGACATTTACAGATGGCAAGAAGTAGGTAGGCAGATTAGACTCCCAGATGCCATACCTGTCATTGTTGTCCAAGTGATTGTTCCTTAGCTGGCAGAAGGTTTGTAAGTGGTTCCTCTCTACCACAAAATCTGCAATGAGGAAATCACTGTCCACAAGTGGCATAGCTTCAAGATCCTTATTGGGTGGATTGACAGGAGCAACATTAAGAGCAGATGGAGTGGCCATGTTTGATTTTAACTGGATATTTACTTGAGTTTAGGATTGGTGCAAAGGCTGAGGAATGCCCACTGAATTGTGTTTGAAAGTGAGCAGCTCTGAGAGTATGAGGAAACTCTTTACAGGTTTGATGAACTGTGGGGCACTCTGTTGGAAGAAACCAGAGTGTTTTAAGCTAATTAGCTGGTTTTTCAAGGGAAAGTTTGAAAACAGGGATGAGTGTGCAGTTACATGGGCTTTTAGCCGGTAGCTCGGCTTCTTCAATTAGTTTTTATGGTGAATTTCGCAGAAGGGCACGGGTTTCTTGCAGAGCCTTGTGGTGCTAGGATTTTACCAAGTTTTTGGGTGGTTTCAGTGGATAATTTGACTGTGATGAGATTATGTAGAGTTTTTTTATAGGAAATTAGGAGAAAAATGGGAGAAATATGGGTGAAGTAGGTCGTCCGCGGCAAAATACCTGGATTTTTTGGTGCAGGAGGTATCAAGCTGGGACAATTGCAGGCATTTGAGTTGACTTCGAGGGCGGCAGTAACTTTGGTGGACAGATTCTCGATTTTGGCTGCAATCGATGTCTTTCGTATGCACAACGCTCTGCAAACGGTAAGTTAAAATGACATAAAACGGTCATTTCCCGACTTTTTATGCAATTTTTGCCCTTTGGCGCCTTTTTGGTGATGATGTCAGCATGACGTCATCGGTGGGTCCCGGTACGGAAGGGTGACGTGGCAGCTGACGTGTGTGGCCAGGTGGCAATGACACGGTGGCAGGGCAGGCGGGTGGATGACAGACGTGGAAGCGACGTGGAGCAGTCGTGGCAGACGAGGGGGTGACATCCCGCTGACGGGTGTGTGATGTTAGTGAGAGGGGATGGGCGGTAAGTGGTTTCCCCATAGCACCCCAGGGCGGTAAGTGGTATGAGGGTGGAGGGCTCCGAACACTGCGGGAGGCCGACGCGTGGCGGGGGTACGACGGTAAAACTGCCAATCCCCCAGACGCAAAACATCGGGCATCTCTCAGGTAAGATTGACTGCCAGTCGTTAGATCAGTGGGGCCGAAGATCGAACAGTTGGCGGCGGAGGCGACATGACAGCGGCTTATGATTAAATAAATGGCGCGTGGGGTGGGTTTAAACTTTAGGGTAGCGGGTATAATGTAATCGCGCCCGTTTATAAATGTTTTTATTTAAAAAAACATTATAACCAATGTATTAGCACGGAAAAAGGGTAGGAAGGGTTAATGAGGGCGGGGATTTCAATTTTTTTATTTTTTAACCAAAGTTTTGGTTTAAAACCCATAGTTTAGGGTGGTGGAGGGTTGATATTAACCCCTCGTGGGTTAATATTCCCCAAGAGAGGGTTGTATAGCTATAGTGCTAGGGGGAGGGTATTTATATAGACTTTTTGGGAATTTTACATAGATCTTTATAGAATTAGGGAAGGGGGATGCTTAGGGAGCTAAATAATACATCAGTTATAATATGACATTTGTGAGGTGAATGTAGGGGCAAAGACGAATTTTTAAGAAGTAAAACTTAGGAATGGAAGATGAGGAAATCAGAGTAAATATTTTTTCACAAAAAATGTGGCTTCTTTCTCTTGACTAAACTTCATGGTTTTACCTGGTACTTTGTCATGAAATGAAGTGGAACAGGACACTTGAGCAGATCTCAAGGTCCTTGGGGATGTTAGTAAATGATGTTTGGGGGAAAAAGGGGGAAATTAGACATGCTTCCAATGTTATGTCCTCAAACCTCTGCTCTGATGCCAATACCCTGAATGGAATGAGTCTTGCACTTGATAAGCCAATTGGTGATGGCCCTTCATTTCTGCAACCTTGCACTACTTACCCAACCTAGTAATCCTAACATTGTTTCTTCACTTGATGTGGGTGCACTTGGATTAGCAGACCCTGATTGTTCTCTTTTTCTTTTGACTGCCCTCCTATCTAAATCTACCCTTATTTCTTCCAAGGACCCAGATTAAGCGGTTGGGCTCCTTCATTTCTCTACTTAGCTAGTCATCTGCCAAGCTTGAGCTGTTTGGACAGGAAACATTCTCTATTCTCTAACAAGAAATTTAAACATGGCATGGTCCACCTTAGACTGTTGGGCCACCCATCAAGTATGATTAGCAGCAGTATTGGTAGAGTGTGACACTGCCAAAAGAATGTAGTGGCATTTTGACTGGCCACTTTCCTGGTCTTTAGTTTGGGGTTCATTTTCACTTTTCTTTTGACCATTTGATTTTCTTGCCTTTTGATTATTATTTTAAGGCATACCCTCTTTTCATTTTTTAATTTTCCTAGTATGTACACAAAATATGGAACCTTTGCAGCGTGCAATGATGAACATATTTAGCCCTTCCACTGTCAATCATGAAAGATGAAACCTATTGGTATAGGAACCTAACAGTGGCTCCACTTGGGGATGGCTTTTCCTGGGGAAGGCCAAGAACAACAGGTCAGATGGCCTTATTTTCCTTTCCTTACTGCAGTGAATCCTCTCTAATATTGACACCTTTGATCTGAATCTAGTGAGCTGGTATGCAGTGTCTTATGACCTCATTTGTACAAGAATCACCACTTTGTGTCTTGCTGACCTGTGTCACTGCTTATCATTGGTTCTCTGTTCTATAGAACTTCCTCAAATTTTTTTGTGGACGTTTTCAAGCATCTATGTCATCTCTGATATAGTTTTGCTGATCATTCTTCAAAATCTATTGTGGTTGTTCTTTTATCTATCTGTTGTAAAAAGAAAAATGTTGAAAATATAGATATTTATGTACAATATGTGAATGTGCTATGCTCATGGATCATAATAGTGCTTGACCATTCTCCCATTCACTGGGCCTTCATCATTATTTGACTCATCCAGACTCTTTAGAAAAAAGGTGTTATTTCCTTGCACAGCCTGAATTACAAATTGTCCTTTCCACAGAAAGTCAAATTTGCCATGTTTCCCTTTGTCTTCCCTCCTAGAGTCCCATTTCAATACTTTGTTTCCTATGAAAAAGTCTTCAACTTTTGTTCTTTTGTCAAACACCTTTTTCAGCTTCTCTTGTAGAAACTAGGTTCTCTGATACACTTCTTCCCTTGTTTGCTGTAAGTGAATTGTTTGATTGATCCTCCTCTAGATATCATTGGGTTCAACTTGTATTTCCTGCAGAAATTTGATCACAGGGACCCCAAGATATGATGGGAACACAGCTTCCAGGCCATACACCAACTCATATGGGCTAGTACCAATATATCTTTTAGTGGTCAACCTATCTGCCCATAGTGCATTTACCAGCTTCTTATGCCAATTCTCTTTGTTCTCCTCTAAGACCTTTTTGATGATGTTGATGAGGCTTTTATTTGAGGACTCAGCCAGGCCATTGGCTTGAGGGTAATAGGCTGTTGAATGACCTAGGGTGATATGATATTTGTGACAGAAGCTGATCATTCTT
>APFE030441566.1:37385-86428 GCA_000404065.3 Pinus taeda | reverse complement strand
GGGGGGGGTGAATCAGTATTATCTAATTCTTTTTCAAAATCTTTCTTATTTATACTTTGAATTATTTTTGCATATCAATACCATAAATAATGAGCATGAACAAGAAAACCAGACAGTCACATCAAAGAACCCCAGATATAAGGTGGAAACCCAATGTGGGTGAAAACCACCTGCTGCAATATGTCTCTATCTTCTTTCAAATTAGAAACTCCTTTTACAATGGTCTTGTACTGGTGCAGTCCTTTACCAGTACGCAGGCTGCAACCTGCAGAGAGCTACAACTCTCTCTCGTTTTTCCAGTCTCTCCTGGAAGGGAGCTACAACCCCCTACTTCTTTTCAAGGACCACTTTTCATAAATTTTCAAACTGGATCCATATACATCAAATGATCATCAAGTACATGTAATTTATACAGTCAGCTGTAGTAACGAGATCAAGAATAACAACACAGAACCTAGAACATTTTATCAACAGAAAAATTCAACCAACAGAAGATCTTAACACAGATACGCAGTTTTCTTTTTACAGGCCTGCGTTGCTACGCACTTCACCCTCTGTCTCACTGCGTATACCCGCAGAGCTCCTTCTGCTGTACTGCGTGGCCACGCACTGCTCCTTTCACTGATCTGCGTACAGTATGCACCCAAATGCACTATCGCGCCGCATACTGCCCAGTAGATACGCAGTCAAAATAATAATCGCGCCGCGTACTTTCACAGCAGGTACGCACCCAAAAGAATAATCGCACCGCGTGCTGCTACAGAAGGCACGCATCTGAAACACTGTCGCCCTGCGTACCCACGCACTGAACCTTCGTCGCCTCTGCGTACCCACGCACTGAACCTTCGTCGCCTCTGCGTACCCACGCACTGAACCTTTGTCGCCTGCTGCGTACCCATGTGCTTCTCCTTCACTGCTTCTGCGTACCTCTGACTAGGGCTGAAATAAAGTCAGATGCTCAGATCTGAACTTGCGCTCAAAATATCACCCTTTGCAGATTTGCTTCTAACTTCTCCTTTATAGGTCAACCTTTTTAAACCGAGAACCCAATAAATCAGATCTTAAGATATTCAATTACTCAAAATATGCCCAAGCCAAATGATCTCCTTGGCTTTATATAGGCATGATCTTCCTTAAAACATGGACTAATACCACGGGCCAAAACCATGATAATATAAAACCGTCGGCTAAATACCATAGGAAACCCCACGAGTGGGTGCTTTATTGCCTTGAAGTGTGTGCAATGGGGTACGCACCCCATGAATGGGTAACCCGCGTATTTGGACGCGGTCCCTGCACGGTATACCTGTGGGTACGCACCTCCTGAACTGTTCTCCTGCATACTTCTTTATTTTCATCAAAAATGAGAGCCATGCCATGGGTGTTGCCATCAAGTACAACATCTGAAACATATAATAATACTAGAACCATAATGCCAACACATCTCTTCCTGGATGTATTTGTGTAGGCAGCTGTGGTATTTGAGTACCAGATGCAGCTCAGAATATTTGATACCCAACTGTGTGCGAAGGGTATGAAAAATGTTTGTGAACTTCGACACATCTTGGTCTCGTCCTTGCTGCAATGTGGTCCATTTGATGTATTTGTCTTCATAGCTTTTGACAGGGTAGTATTGCTCCTTGATGGCATATTGGAATGAATCCCAAGTGGGTGCAGCTGAAAATAGTGAGCCTGTGCTTTCATCCTTCTGCTCACAGTAGGTTTCCCACCAGTCCTTGACGTGGGGGGCTACTTTGAGAAGAGCGAAAACAATCTTGTCCCAACTCAAAAATTCATGAACAGAAAAATACCCTTCTAGCAGATTTAACCATTTATCTACCGCATCCGCGTCTATTTGACCCTCGAAGATGGGGATTTCAAAATTCACTTGTACCTTAAATGGTGTGGCGTTTCCAGAGTAGTTGCTAGAAGCTGATGCGTCGCTTCTGGGTAGCCGCTAAAGGATCTGGGCAAAGCTGTCCATCATCACATTCCATTGTTGCTTGAGGGCTTTTTTGAGCAAGATTTGATAGGATCTCCTGCCCCCTCATCTTTCTTCTCATCCGCCATGTGAGGCCGTCGGGATTTGTAAGGCTGGTTTTGGAAAGGTTTGACCAGTTCAAGCCCTAACTCCTTATATCCTGACCTTGTTGGGGACATGCAAAGAAAAACTGAGAAAAAATAGACTGCTCTGATCCCACTGATCCGGATTTAAACAAGAACGCAAAGAATTACAGAGATAACCATATACACAAAGATGCAGCAGAAATAATACTTCATTTCATTAATGGAAAATACTGAAACATGCTTACAACCAGAAATGGAAATAAACCAGCTAGGGTGATGGTAGCTTATCTCTGAGAAGAGATGTGGTGGCTACATGCCTCTGAACTGTGTTAAAATGAGACTCAAAGGCCTATTTATTGTTGAGAAACAATGGAAACCCTTTCACATCCCAAAACCTAACCCTAGAATATGAAACACCAAATTATGGGCTCCGTTTGGGTAAATTGGTACATCAATTTCCCAGGGTCGTAACTTTGGCATACAATGTTCGTTTGACGCGTACGATAGCTCGTTAGAAAGATATATCCAAACACTACCACTTTGGGAAGGGCAACATTAGTCCATGGACCTATGTTTCCCCCGTATTTCCCAAAAAAATGTCGTTTAGGGCCTCAAAATGGTTCCAGAAGTTCATGATCTGAAAACCTGCTAAAAATAGTTAGCTGTGCTACAGTTTAGGAAACTGAAAAAACTGAGAGAGACGGTTGTGGGGGTCCAAATGGGCTAGGTGGGTGGCCACCAACATCCACCTGAATCACAAGCCTTTCCTCAAGTTTTTCCCTAAAAAAAGTTGTTTGCACCTTGAGAGATTTGATCCCTCTTGGCGGTTTGCAAATCTGGAGTTAAGATAGATCTAGGCTAATTTGAAATTGAAATCAGCAACTCATTTTTTTTTTAAGACATGAGTTTAAAGATTTAAGATTTAGATTTTCTGAGATCATTATATTTGAATTTAGCTATTAAACATTTATTGATTTATATATTTAATTAGAAAATAGATTAATTAAAAAAATATATATCTAAATTATATAAATTTTAATAACTAATATCCAATTTAAATAAATTTTCTAAAGTTTTAATTTAATTAAAAAAAAAAATTGAATATTTACACTCTTTAAAAAAAATTAAGATTAACACTGATTACTTTCCTTCCACTCCAACAACCAAATATCCTCCTCTAAAAGGAAATTTTAAAATCTCCAAAATGTGAGCAAAACACATATCAATTGTCATGACAAAAATAAGTAAGAACTTTCAATCATTTTCAATACTATACCCAATTTGGGCTATCTGTGTAGTTTTTATCTCTTGGAAATAATACAATTCAACGCAGTTTGCAAACAACATTGTCCATATTTTTTCTCATCTGCGGTTGAAGGCGGTTATCTGTTGTGGCTCTAGACCAAGCTAATCAACAATGGGGTTTACATGTGGTATTGATGAGTATTTTCTATGTTAACCCTTTTCATATAAAAATGTATTTTTTAAAGTTATGGATGATTAAAAGAAAGTTGCATATTTAAAAACACGCTTTAAAATATTGAAAATTAATAATTACTACTCTCCTTCCACTCTAACACCAAAATATCCTCCTCTAGAATGCAATTTTTAAAACTCCAAAATGTGAGAAAAACACCTATCAAATCTCATTAAAAAATAAGTAAAAACTTACTCTCCTTCCACTCTAACAACAAAATATCCTCTAGAATGCAATTTTTAAAACTGCAAAATGTGAGAAAAGCACATATCAAATCTCATTAAAAAATAAGTAAAACCTTGCAATCATTTTCAATACTATACCCAAGTTGGGTTATCGATCATTTCCTCAATGTCTGTAGCTTTTATCTCCTGTAAATGACACAATTCAATGTCATCTACAAATAACATTATCCATAATTTTTCCTCATTCATGGTCGAAGGCGGTTATCTATTATCACTCTAGACCAAGTTAATCAACAATTGGGATTCTCAGTTAACCCTTTAATATAAAATTATATTTAAAAAAAATGGATGTTTTTTTCTTCTTCTATAATTTGTAAAATATTAGGTAAAATGTTCACAAAATACCCCATTGACTTACAACAAATTTTTTGATCCCAAATGTCTTTAGATTGCCTGCATTTAGTTGGGTTTCAGTCAAAATTCCATCTTGGCCATGAAAGTTGATGAGGTTTGTGAGCAACATGGGGATCCTCTAAGCTAGATTGGGGCCACTTGAATTATGATATCATAGAGATTGTACTATCTCAGTTTCCCATCGACTCTATAGTTAGGTTGTGTATCGTCTGTAAAAACTCGTACTCTCTTTATAATACCTATAGTTTTCACTTGGCTTCCACCAAAACCATATCTTTCTTCTTGGAAAAAAGGAAAATTCATTGAAATTTTATGCCTTTAAATAGGGTACATTAAGGAAGAATACCATGGGAAAAACCATGGGTTGTCAAAACCTAGAGCCCAAAAACTGCTAAAGTTTACATAACATGAAAACATCTCTTCCATACTTGACTGGAGAGCACCTCTCGGTGCAATTAAAGTGACAATCATGTTAACATATGGACATTACTTTTTATTTTTTTGAATTAAATAAAATTTATTATTATTATTTTTACAATAATATTTTTATTAAATTACCATTTATTATGAATGAGTAGTTGGGTAGAAATGAAATTACATGTGTGTATGTGTGGGGTAGATTATACAATTTTTTAAAATTTTGTTTTCTATAAATAATTTACTAAATATAAAGAATTTTTTTTTTTTTTTTTTTTTTTTTTTTTTTTTTTTTAATTATAATATTTTTTGTTGAATACATTTATTTTTGTTTTTACAGAATGGTGATAGGGTAGTTAAGGTAAATTTTGATTAGGTCATAGAGTCGAATTGATATGGTCATTAAAATTTTTTGTATTGGTGGTTTGTGAGACTCGTACTATTAGTAACCCATGGTTTTGACCATAACATTTTCATTTAATGTAAGTGTTTTAATGGCATGTCATGATGATTCCAGAAGCCTTTGAGCCAAATAATAATAAATATATTATTTGGAGTTCGTTTTCTTGCAAGGGGTTTTAGTATAATTTATGGCATGCATGTGTAGTTACCTTTATTTGTTACTATTTTTATTTATCTCTCTTTCTATAACAATGATATAAGAGTTGAGGGAACAACATTCTATGCAACATAGCTTGTTTGGTTGTACATGGGGTGAGGAGATATGGGTGTAGAAAATCCAACCTACACTCAGGATAGTTGATTTTCAATAAGGAGGCCACATATTTGTATGGGCATAGATATCCTAAGTAACCATCATATATGTGGCAAGGTGTTTTATCAAAAGTGACATCAAATTGCATCCATTGGAATAAAGGATGCTTCCAAGATTAACGAGGAGCTTCTAGCAAGTGTGGGGCATAGTGAGAGCCCTAGTGGGTGCTTGGGAAGATTGAGATGAGGAGAAAAGGGACAAGTGGCATAGTGAGGCTTGAAGAGTACACATATGCTATGTTCGTGTAGTTGTTGAAGCACATGATTTGGATTGATCCTAAAAGTGGTTCACTCACTTCAATTAATTTGACTGAATGAGCATAGATATTTACACAGATATGTGCATGATGTAGTTGAGGAATTGATTGGAGGAATGCACAATCATAAAAGAGGTTTCTAGAACATATTTGGAAGCACTCGAAGGATGGAGCATTGTGTTTTAATTTCAATCCTTAGCAAGAAACCATGGATTGGTCAGGTGAATGGATGTAAGATTCTAAGTAAGTGGCCATAGAGGTAAGAGGAACAAAAGATTAAATGTATAGTGGAAGGGTTTCCAGGAAATGGCTAGTTGTCACAAGCGAAGTAAGCATGATGGGTGGAGAATAATTATGCCTGACAAATGAATGTAAGCTAGGCTAATGAGAGACCTCTAATGAAAATGAGGTTTGAAGGTTAATCATATGTGATACAAGTGCAATGGATACATTTCTAGTGGATTCATAATCTAAAGACTCTCAAAAGCATGAATGTACAACAAGAAAGGTCACATATTTACATGGACAAGAGAACCCAAATATAGTCAATGGTGCCAATACCAAGTGAAGGAGCCAACATGTTATAGAGATCTGCAATAATGCATGAAAACCCTAGAGGGTTTGGTCCAAGTTGTGAATCCTAGACATATACATGATATATTTCCTAGGGTGGTTGTAAGACATTATTGAGGCATATGTGTTGTAGCATAGTAACACATGATGTCATCTCTCTCATGCATAGAGTGGATGGGGGATCATATTTTGGATTGAACCACTCGAATAGGTACAAGAGTGGTTAGTGTACTTGTATGCTACCTTGATGTTAGTTTGTTGTAGACCCTATTATCTAGGCAAACATGTTTTAGTGCGATGGTGCATGGATTTATGTATTATTAAGTTGTAGAGTAGACCATTTGAATATGTATGAGCATGGAAATTATACTCATATTCTAGCTTGATGGTGGAATGTGAGATCTTAGGATGTAAGATGGTTGATGAACCATGTACTAGAAAAAGTGTCCTAGAAAATTGGTGGATATGCTACTAGTTATCCATTTATTCGTGTGGATGATAAATTTCTTATTTGGACTTCAATAAGGATATGGTCATTCACTGGTTTACATTGGTGATTTAGAAACTCATGGTATTGGTAGAGTGTAGTTTTACCGATGGATTTTTCATTTAATGTAACCTATTTAATGACATGATGACTTCGTTGCAAAACACCTTTGGGTCAATTAATAATAAATTTATTATTACAAGTTAGTTTTCCGGAAGGGGTTTAATTTATGGTGTCCACTTATTGTTTTCTTATGTGTTGCTACTTTTATTTATCTCTATTTTTAAAACAAGTCTTTGATTACAAGTGCAATTTTATTAATTTTAAAATAAAATCAAATATAATAATGTTTAATATAAAAGACAAAATTTACATATTTTTTCTAATTTTGTTTCTTTTCTTTTGAAATAATTTCTTATTTAGTTTTCCATTTTTTCCCCTGAATAATCATTATTTAGAAATGAAATTTTAAAAATTTTAATAAAATAAAATTTAAATTTTTTAACATATGGGATTAAATTTTACAATTTATTTATTTCTTATTTTTGTGAAATTCAATTTTTGTTGCATTTTTTGAAAGCCCAGCAATTATATTATATTTGTATTCTAAATAATATGATTTTCACATTATTACAATTAGGATAGGTATACTTAAACTTATCTATTTATCTAGCAAATTTCTTAAGGTGTTAATTTTTAAAATTATTTAATTCAACATAATGTATTAATTATGTATTATTTAATGATAAAAATAAATTATATCTTAAGAATATGATTTGTTTATTTTTTTAAATATGTTATCATCTTCATACATATTATTCTTTATTTATGTATATATATAAATATATTATTATTTATATATTTTTATTTAAATATGTATATAAGTATTTTTTTTCTTTCATTATATTGAATTTTTACACATTAATCTATATTTTAATCACAATTTTGATGTTGTAGTCAAGTATCAAAGATGTTGGCATATTCTAGTAGTCTCCTCTACATTAATGGATGGAGTTTCAATAATAAGTTATTTTCATCTCTAAATCAATGATTATGTTTTTATATTTATCTAGTATGATTATTGTTATTCCTTGTTCTTATGCCACTCAAATTGTTGTGGTTCACTCGAGTGCTAGTCAACTATGCCTAGACATTCACTAGTTTATATGATAGTGTAATGCTATGTGATAACATATCCCCCATACAAAATAACTATTTTTTCGAATTTCATTAATAACTCATGAATATGAATAAGTATTCATTACTTTTCTTATTAGAAACTAATATATATATATATATATATATATATATATATATATATATATATATATTATATTTTTTTTTCCTTTTATTTGTTAAAGTAACTTAGGATAAAAGACAAATATTTGTTATTATTATTATTTACATATGATAAATTAACAATATTTTTATTTTAGTTATAATAAAAAAACATAAATTTAAATTCACTTTAAAGTTTCCTTGTATTTTTTATAAAGTAAATATTTGTTACTATTATGCCATATGGTAAAATTAACAAGTTTTTTCTATTTCTAGGTCTAATTCAAAAAAAAAAAAAATTGGAGGTCTTGCCACAAGGGAAACCAATATCCTTTGAGAGTCTAAAGGATCGTTATAGAGGGTAACAACTGAAAACAATTGGTAATGTCAGTGATCCAAAAAGGAGTGGAAGTTGGATAATAGACATAAATCTCTTATAAAGTCTAAAAGTATAAGCTCAAAATTTGTAGAAGGGTTTTATTCTAGGGGGTTCCTCGAGTTACCTCCTTCTTATAGTGACCAAGTTTCTATGAACTAGGAGTACCAACTATGTTAGATGAAGATGGACGCAGATATTCTGAAAATAAAAAATTGATTCTCTAGGGAACCCTTTGAAGCCATAGGTCCGTCGTGCTCATCTACATTTTCAACTCCCTCTACAACTTTCTTAATTGAGATTTTAATACCAAATACCCTCTATTGAAAATAATTATGTCTAGTACACAATATGGATAGGTTTGCACTTTTAGAGAGATCAGATAGTGTTTAAGTACACCAATATCTTCCATACCTTGCACCCAAATTTATGTATTATATATTTCGAGTGTAAATCATTTCTAATATGCCACAATGGTCTACACATGTACATCCACATAGTGATTGAACTCTTGGACATCTCCTCATTGGGAACTAATTATTTGTATATTTTTCATATTGAGAAAAAATAAGTTGAAGAATAAAACATAATTTAAGAATAAAAATTTGGACAATAGAAGCTTGGTAGAGGAAAAAATAACTCATTGAATAAAGGGTAGAGCAAGGATAACTAAGTTTAAGACTACTTATCCATTCCCTCAATAAATAAGGGTAACGGCGAGTCAAATAAGGATACTAGAAAGCGGTGTGAGTTCCACAAAATCCCTTGGTCTAACATTATTGAATGTTTCTCAAAGTAGTTATCGTTTTCCAAGTTAAAAGCCTTCAAATAATATTTTGTCTTAGGAATTGATTTAAAGTTAGTTATGGGAAAACGGATCATTGATGCAAAACCTAGAGTTAGAAATGCTTTTGCAAATATGCAGTCAAAGGATTAAGGATCTTATTGAATAAAAGTGCCTCTTCCAATTATAGATGTGCATGAATGGGACCCCACTGCACTTGATTCTTGGTAGTGATAAGTCAAAGAGCCTAGTTCTTGAAAATGTCATCAAGAGATTTGTTGATCTAGGGATGAGACATCTAGCTCAATTGAAAATACCACCTATACATTGACATCAATCCTTCGAGGACAAGTTATTATGTGATGTTGTCTTAGTTACATTTTTCCATGTTCTTTTAAGATAACCATATATGTAAAAGTTTCATGTTGTTTATGATTTATGCCGAGTAATGTTGTTTCTATTTTGGGAGGTCAAATCTACATGCTACAAGAGGTAGTTTCAATTAGCACATTCTTTTTTTTTATCTTAGTGAAATAGTGCAGGAAGGTAATTTATTAGAATGAAATGTTTTTACTCTTCATGATTTGATCAGAAGGTTAACAAAATATCACACAACTATCAAGGTCTCTATAGAAGGTATCTCTACATAGTAGAAGCAAGTAGACATGATAGTGGAAGAATCTAGAGATATATTTGCATCACTGACAAGGGTGATTTTGTGCCATCAAGTATAGAATACAATTTATTATACACCTAGTGCTCCTCAACCTAACAACCCAATATACAAATTCTCTCTTTTAGAGAGTAAAGGCGACAAATGTTAACTTCAAGATAAAATTCAAAGGGCCACATTTGACTAAGATTTCCACACTATTGGAGCCTAAGTTTTAGAAGGATGGGGCATGGTGAATCCATATTGGTATATCCCCACCCCCCCCACCCCCCCCACCCCCTCAAAAAAAAAAAAGATAGAGTTAAGAATTAATATATAATCCCTTGGATTAATTATATTCTTGTTTTAATTAAGGGAACTAAAGTTTTTAGTAATATTGATGTAAAGCCACAATGACACTAGATTCCAGTTTAGAAAATTGATATATGAAAGATAAATTTTAATTCTAACGATGGCCTCTTTGAGTGGATGCTCATACCTTTTAGGTTGGATAATGCATGGGTAATGTTCATGATGATGATGGATGATATATTTTGGTCATTCACAAATTCCTTTATGGCCATATATTTGGATTATATCCTTATATTCAACAAAAAATTGGTAGATATTTTATAGCACATTTAACAGGTTTTGAGTACCCCATAAAAACCGTAGTTATATGCCAATTTATAGGGGTCCTCATTTGGCATGAATAAAATATACTATTTGGGATACATCATGGATGAGCATGGTGTGCATGAGGATCCAACCAAGATCCAAGTCATTTTTTACTAGTTTGACATGAATACACTAATAGATCTCTATAATTTCTACTAGATTACAACATTCTATTTCATGTGTTTTTTAGGGTTCCCTTATATAGCTTAGCCTGTAATTTAGGTGAAAAAGGGTTTAGGTGAAGCCAAGTTTGTTTGGAATGAGATATAACAAAATGAATTCAAGGATATAAAACATTTATTTTTTTTACACCCACTTTCATTTATTTATATCTATAACAACCCTTCAATATTGATATAAATGCATTAGAATTTGCTATTGATGTAGTCCTCAACCAACATGGAAGTTTAGTGACATGTCACAATGAGACACTTTCTCATGCAATTCATATGTACCCCATCTATGAAAAGGAGATGTACTATATTATGCATGAATGCAAAGAAAGGAAGCATTAAATTTTGGGAAAGGAAACAATCATCCACACTAACCATGTGCTCCTTTAATTTGTGTAGACAAAAAGAAAGTTACATAATGATTCCCATTAGAAGTGGCCCATGGAGCTACAATAATTTCACTTAAACAAATACATGAAGAGTAATATGAAATCATTTTCACACTGTCTCATTCAACCTTTAGTTGTGGCAATAGAAATAATGTTTAAAGCTTATGGACATGAGACTCTTAAGTGGCCCTGATTGTATGGATATAATATTCACTTAACTAGTAACTATAAAATGTTGGGTCTAGGTAACATATTTCAAACATACACATCTAAAAATAACTTATATTCCATCTAGGCCATCTCTATGTTTCTTCAAATAAGCATGAGTACTACTTTTTGGATTGTATATATTTTTCAATTTTGAATATAGGAAGGTTAGTGCAACTTCAGAAATTTTATCTCTTTCCTAGAGATTTCCCCAAGCTAACCCTTTTAATTTTCATCATTAGGGGTGTTCTAAAATATGATAAAAAAAATAAATAATAAAAAACAATATTTCACCTCTTAACAACCCCAACCAATAAGGAAATCCAAGAGAAAAGATATCAAATGTGTGCAAACAAGTGTAATCCCTCTAGAGAATCTTATCATACAAAAACTAGATATGAGAATAACTTTATAATAATCATAATTGCAGTGATAAAAATGAATTATCTTCTTCAATATGAATTTTAAATCACTTAGAAATTTCATTATTAACTCATGTCAAATCAACAAGACATACTAGTGTTGGAAACTATGAAACCACAAAGAAATAGATAACCAAAAATAAAATATTCACTGAGACAACTTTAGATAGCTAAAACTTCATATATATTTGTGTGTGTGTGGGCCTATACCCTTACAAGCAACCTATAAATCCACAGGCAATTTTTTACATATGTAGTACTACACTCTACAACTAATTTGTTAAGCTTCAAGGTGATTCCATATACAAGAAAGGGTCCAATTAAAGGGAATTCCATAAGACATTCTCCTTCTCCATGCCTCTAAGGACTCCAATGCTCCTCTTAAGCCATGTGTTTTTCTAAGTTCACTTCCCTTTCATGGACGCAATAATAACCTAAGAATCCCTAAGTCAAATCCATGCCTCCATGCATGCATTCAAGGTACCCCATGTTATCTATGTCTTAGTTACTTCTATTGTGGAAATATGATTATACTAAGAGGGAGGTGAGTGAATCAATATATTGGTCAATCTTAACAATTATTAAAAATCTCTAATATTTCAAATCATTTAGAAATAAATCATGTAAACAACACATAGAAACACTAGATGTATGTGGAAAGCAATACAAGGAAAAAAAGAAAACTTATGTCTAAATTTTGTTGTAGGCTGAAACCTACTATTACATCATTAACTCTTTTGGCTCTAGCTAGAAGGAGATACCCATCCCATGAATTTACAAGCACCCACTTGAAGGAGGCACCAACCCCCTAATATTTAGAGGCACTGACATGAAGGAGGCACCAAATCCTTAAACTTTAGAGGCACCAACCTAAAGGAAGCACCCACTTCCTGATGTGCAAGCACCAATATGATTTTCCTAACAAATTCCTCTTTCATCCATTTTCAAACCCAGATCCATAAGCATTCTTTCCAATTTATATATTCCTACTTGTACTTCTCTCATTTACCTATATATTCTAATGCAATTCAAACACACTCAAACTATAAAAACTTGTAACTCCAACTTGATCATATTTCCAAACTTAGTCTTTTCTCTGTAACTCTTATTCTAGCTTAGATCTAATCACAATTTTTCTAGATCTCATTTCTCTCTTTATCCATAGCAACCTTGACATCTCAAATTCATACTCTACTTGTGTTCTATGTTCGCATCATCACATGTTCCTATATCATATTTCAAGACTGTTGTTTTGTGTTTATCTAGATGATCTCAACATCTCTCGTATAAGAGCTCTACTCATTTTCTCTTCTATAGTACCACTCAATGTCATTCACAAAAATCATTTCTCATTTTCCAGGTCGAGAGATTTCTTCAAGTATTTTCCTATGCTTTTATAGTTTTGGCCCTTTATTTACCATGGGTATCAATCCATGGTATTTACCCATGGGAATTCTTTCTTAACTATATCAACATACAAAATTTTATTGACCTACTTGGTAAACCATGCTCCCTTCTATCCAATATTTCTCATGGATACCTCCTTGTTCATCACTCTTCATCAATTCAATGGCACCCAAACTACTTTCCATGACTAAATGAGTGCTTAAAACTAGCTCCTCAATACTTGGGGCAAGAACTGTGGATTAATCAAGTCTCATAGATCTTGGAGATTGTTGATTCTCTTTATAAGCTAGTGTGACCCAATGACTAATGCCCTAATGAATTAGCCCCTTGATTCATGTGATCGAGGGTCAGAACCAATTTCTTAAGCTCAAAGGTGCTTAACCTTGAACATGCGTAATTCAACACTTATCTATTAATTAACCCAATAATTTCAACCAATTTCTATGATGGTTATGACCCTCCTAAGATTTTTCTTTCACAATTTCATATCGAGCGGTCTGATAGATGCTCGGGCGGTTACCGCTAGGTTCTTTGCAACTTAGTTCCTAAACTAAGACATTGTCATATAACTGACTATTGACCATCGATGTGTTCCTTCTGATCTTGTGCCTTTTGTTTTTCTTGGCGTCAATTTTATGAAGTGGAGCCCCTTTCAGAACCATGAGATTTTGAAACCATGATTGAACTTCAACTCAAGGTTTCTCCTCATCCCTTGAGATTTAGACAAAGTGCCATATATCACTTGCAAATATCTGAGGTCATTATCTAACCAAACACTTCTTATTCTCTTTTTATCAATATAGGCACATGAAAAAGGTCTTCCAAGTTTAGTTATCCAACTAATTTTCATTCATGACTTCAGGGTAAACAATCTACAACATATATACTATGTAATCAATGACACTAAAGACTTTAAACATAAATGAAATTCCTAATGTCATGGATACTTCAAAAATATACCCCTAAGCTTAACGTTTATTGACATCAAATGACAAAAAAAAGCTACCAATGCTATATGATTCCAAATGTTCATCCTCCAATATAGGTTTCTTTTTAAGAAAACAACCTTCTCCATGTGGCGAACATGTAGATTTTCACTAAGTTGTCATAAGAATTCCAACACCCTTAGAAGGAATGCCATGCAAGCCTCCAAAGGAGGTTAAGTAACCATTAAGAAAGCCACCTCCAATGTGCAAGTCCATCACAAACCATCCAAGGGTTGATCATACATGATGTACCTAAAATATCATGAAACAAATTTAGAGTAACCTCGAATTATGATAGGGAGGCACATTATCAATCAATGATAGGGAACTTTGATGTTAAGAAGATAATGAAGATGTTTCAAAAGTACTTTCACTAGCCAAACATTTGATACTAATGTTAATTGGTATATTAAATCATGCACTACCTATGCCATTGCCAAACCTACCATCAAGAAGCAAGGGTCATGCACTCGTCTACCTACCCTAAAAATTGCTTATGAGTTAATATCCATGGATTACATGTCAAGCATACCCTCAACCAAGCATTGTAATGACTTTTCATTTATTATGAATTGATGCTCTAAAATGACTATCACACATGTCACTAGAAGGATATCAAAACATAATACACTGCTAAGATTTTCTTGGAGCTTGTTTGGGTTCATTTTGGTTGCCACAACCCATTATTTTATATAGGGACAATGGTTCTTGATTTCTTTTTAGTTTAACCCATGGTCAATCATGGGAAACAAGTTGACCAAATCAACTACCTTCAACTAGTAAACTGATGGATTAATGGAGTTAGTTAATATGATGATTGAGCATTACATGAGAATGAATAAATCCATGCATCCATTACATAGGATGAGATATTTCCTTATGTTCAACATAGCTACAAAAATTCCATTCATAACTTTATCAGTCATAATCCTTTTTAGGTGTGTTTGTGGTTCTAACAATTGGCCCAATTGATGTAGCTTTTCCCATTGCATCTACACAATAAGAGTCATCTCATCCTTAGATTGAGGTAGATAAAGAAACCAAATTTATTGAATTTATTTAGAACATCTAATGACATGTTCATAATATTTTGCAAAATGTTAATGGAAAGTAAAAACATCAATATTATTAGCATTAGGTTCCACACAAGTTTCAATTTGGTGATAAGTGTAGTTTTTAGCCCTGTGTTGTTAATTATTGCAAATATATTTTTAATAAAATAGAGATGCAAATGACAAACATACACATTAGCACAAATATTTTATCTTGGACACCCAAACTGTGAAAACCAACAAGATTTTTTGAATATATATTCTTCTATACAATATTACAATATAATATATGTCTCGCAACATCCATAAATGGCTAATTCATTTATGATGGATTAGAATGCAACTATATTTTGTTAACCAAAACTACAAAACCATGGGAAAAATCACCATGCACCATAAAATTTCTAAAGGAAAAGACCTTGTGCTAAAAACTGTCATAAATGGACACACAAAAGCACCTAATTTTTATTTTAGGGGTGCTACCCCTAAACCCCTAAGGATGGTTTCTTACACTCCCATGTGACCCCCATGCTGTGCTCGATGTAATGTAAACATGTGATAATATTGTGCAAAAAATATAACATATATCCAACATTCTTCCACTTGTTTTCATTGCACGAAGGGGGTCACACGAGCACAAGATCAACAATCTACAAAAACAATGCCCATTGTTTTGTGTAAACTAACATAACTTCTCAATGGTAATAGATTTTGTTAATTAATCTACAACATTATTCAAAGTGTCCACCTTCACTAGCAACATATTCTTTTCTATAACTATATCTCTCACAAAGTGATACTGAACATCAATATGCTTTGTATCAAAATGATGTCATGTTTGGTTCTTTGCTAGGAATATTTCATTTTGACTATTACAATCCATCTTCATAGCTCACTATACCAACCCAATACCTGAACACAATCTTTGCAACCATATTTCTTCCTTTCATGCGTGAGTGGCTCCCATGAATTTAACTTTTGTAGTTGAGGGCTACATGATTTTCTCTTGCTCATCCTTGAAGTGATTGCTTCTCCAAATAGGTTAAACACATACCCACTTGTAGATCTTCATTAATCTAGATCTCCAACCCAGTCTTCCTTAACGAAGCCATGTATGTCCATCACTCTTTCCAACCTTGGTCTTCCTTGGTAGCACAATCCATAACCATTACTACCACTAAAATACCTACAACCCTCTTTACTATTTTCCAATGCTCCTTCTCTAGTTTTGGCATACACCTGCTTAACTCTCCCATTGCATGTGTAATGTTTAGTTTAGTACATACCATTGCATAAATTAAACTTCCAACCACAGTGGCATATGTAACATAAGACATGTCCTCTTCCTCTTTCAGCATCTTGGGACATTGATCTGTAGATAAATTTACCCTTGTAGGAATAAGCAAAATTCCTACATATTAAATATTTGCAATATTTTCTCGACATACTTCAAATGATTTAACTAGAGTTTCCTATTTATAATATCTCTTTTGCTTTCCATGACCAAAATAAAATTTGTTGGACCAAGACCCTTCATTTCAAACTTATAGGATAACTATTTTTTTCATGTCTTCGTTGATTTTCTTATCATATCATCTACATAGAATAAGAAATAAATAAAGTGATCATAGCTAAATTGTTTTATACATAGTTATATGTTTTTCTCCTTGTGTAGCCAAGTCACAATATATAAGTATCAAATTTTCGATACCACATATTTTGTGATTTCTTTAATCCATATAGGGATCTTTGCAACTTACATACTAGCTATTTATGTCCTTTTACAACAAAGCCTTTTGTTTTCTTCATGTAGATTTCTTCTTCCAAATCCCCATGTACGAATGTTGTCTTCAATTCCATTTGTTCTACTTTAAAATCAAAAGAAACAAGATGACATAAAATAAATATAATAGAAGTTAGCTAGGAAATATGAGAGAAAATATCAACAAAGTCAATTTTGTCTACTTAGGAATAACCTTTTGTTGCCAATCGAGCTTTGTATTTCTCCACTCTACCTTCCATTTAGTTTCTTCTTAAACACACATTTTCTACCAATGGGCTTTCTTCTAGCCGGAAACTCCACTAGATGCAAAGTATCATTCTTGTCTAAGGATGCCATTTCTTCAACCATGGCCCTTTCCAGAGTTTTCCATCATCTGAATAAACTTCCTCCCTAACAAATCTAGGATCATCATCAATACTAAACAAGGCAAAATTGAAACTGTAATAACGTGGAGTATACCTTTTTGGTTTCCTTCTTTCTTGAACTGATCTCCTTAATGTATGAATCTATGCTTATTCTTCTTCTAATTCCTATTCATCTATACTAATTGATCAACCTTGAATTCAAATTATATCTTCTTGGTTCTTTCTCTCTTTGTAGGACTTCCTATTTGACAAAATATTTGATTTACCACATCTCTATTATACAAAAAATTCTTAGTTTGTTGGTCTCTACCCATTAGCTTGATCTTGACCTTTCCTCATCCTATGAATCTAGCTATCAAGTCATTTCCTAGGTAGATATCACTACCATCATACATCTTTTCCTTGCAAAACCACTCTCCGTGAGGAATCATATGAAAGGATGTACATGAGTTGACCAACCATACCTCATGATCTACATTTGTACTTGAAGAATCAAAGTACACATCCCCTCCTTCATGTGATGATGTTTTTTATTCTACAAAAGGAGGATATTTAGATCCCTTCCATTTCTTAGCAAATTTGGATCTAAATTTTTCCTTGTAATGCCCTTCTTTCCCACATCTCCAACATACCTTTACAAAATTTCTTAGATATTTAGATCTTCTTCTAGACTGAAATCTTCCACAAAAGGACTTATTTTTATTTCTATTCTAGGAGTGTCCTCTTATATTAAAGACATCTCTAATTTGTATTTCCATTTTTTTCTATATCATCTCCTTTGATGACAAGAATGACACAGTTTCATCGAAACTTAAAATAGTTGCAATACTACCTATGTAAAAAACCAGACTATCCCACGAGTTTGGTAGAGAATGTAACAAATCAATGCACTTATCTTCATCCAAAATCTTAATACCAGTTTGCAATATTGAAGGCGTATAGATGTTATATCACTAAGTCTCCATCCTTAATCGTCAAGTTATATAGTTTTTTCCGTAGGAGGAATTAGAATGGTAAAAGTCCCTAACTTATGTCACAATTCCTTTGATGTAGCTTCTCCTAAATCATCTAGTAATAGTGAATTTGAGAGACATAACCATGTTGTGCTCTTTTCCTTTTAATCCAACCTGGTCTAGTCTTTTGTTGACGTCCTCATCAGTGCAATATTAGGATCCACATTAATCTACTGATATTTGTCCACCAACAAGTCTTCCATTTTAATCTTACACAACTGATCTGCACATTAAATTTATCAATGTTTATCTTTGAATGGATTTACATTTCATTTCACCATAATAATTGCTTCCTTAGATCTCCCATTATAACAAGGTCTAGCATAGACCCTAGCTAAACCCCTTAGCCACAAAGGTGTCCTCTTGAAGTAAAAACTACTATGATACCAAATGTAGGTTGTAAATCTGTATAATTAATTTCTACAAATATATTCCTAGTATAACAAAAAATATGCAATGGAAAACACACATATTAACACATCAATTTTATCCTAGAGACTCAAATCAGGAAAACCATCAATATTTTTTAAATATATATTCTTATGTACAACATTACAATCTAATATATATCTTGTGGCAACCATAAACCACGAATCAATTTACTATGGATTATAATACAACCATATTATTTAACCAAAACTACAAAAACCATTGGAAAAACCACTACGCGTAAAAAAAATACTAAAGGAGAAAACCATGTGCTGAAAACTACCAAAAACAAACGCAAAAACTGCCCCCTTTTTTTGGGAGGGCATTACCCCCAAATCCCCATGCAAGGAGGCTTTCATCCCTTTACAAACCCCTCGAGTAAGGGGGGCTATTTGCCCCTTCTTCCATAGCGCAATGTATAACATGTGATGATAGTCATGTAAAGAATATAACACATATCCAACAATCACCATAGGTCTCCATAAAATGTAAGAGAATCTCATAGGTCTCCATAATAACCTTAGAGCACTTTTACACCATCACCAAGGCCATGGGTGATAATACTTTTGAATTGAATATTGCACATTTCCTTTTCTTTTCATACCTTAGAGGTGGCATAGCACTTGGTCCCTACAAAGCTCAATCCTAGTTGCACTAAGTAGGCTATAGTCAACTAAATCACAGAAAACAAGATGAATAACATATGCCATTAACACAAACAACTCTATTGGGTTGTCAATTTAGCGAAACTTCTTCATCAAGGAATGTAGCCCACTAGGAATAATATTCTATAGAAGCTAATCCACATATGATGGAAGAAATTGATGTAATGGCAGTTATTTCTTACCAAGGGGGATGAATAACATAAGTGATTCAATGGATACCGACCTCTTTTAGTGCTTCATAATTGCTCTACATTTTGGTAGTTTTTCTCGAATTTTCTAGGCTCTAAACTTCTAGTGCATTTTTCATCCATTTCCCATGCATTTAGTTAACATGGATTATAGGCTCACCAAACACATAGATCATGGAATAAGCTTTGTAGTGATCCAAGAAATATCCCAAACTGATTTTTTATGTGAAAATTGGAGCCATAACAAGTTAACATATGAAGTAGGCTCCTTGAATGCCACATTTCCTTTTCCATTTCATCTCTTGAGGATAGGTTTTGGATATTTAGGATTTTATACTTTGTGTTAAAAGGTAGTTTTAATCTCTTGTAATGGTATTCTAATGAATGAGTATAGCTAACACATTTCTCTTTAGAGATAAGCTTCCATAGTTTTAACTTGTTTACATTGCTTTGCATATTGTAATGTTTTTCTATTATATTCATAAATAAAATTTAAATCCAATTATATTTTTTTGTTATGTGAAATAGCATTATATGGATTATAGACTCACCAAACACAAACAATGTGGAATAAGCTTTGAAATGATCCAAGAAATATCCCAAACTGAGTTTTAATGTGAAAGTTGTAGCCATAACAAGTTAGCATATCAATTAGCCTCCTTGAAGGCCACATTCCTTTTTTCCACCTCATCTCTTGGGGATAGGTTTTAGATATCTAGGATTTTTATACTTTGTGTTAAAAGGTAGTTTTAACCTCTTGTAATGATCTTCTTGTGAATGAGTATAACTAACACATTTACTTTAGAAATAAACTTTCATAGTTTTAACTTGTTTACATTACTTTACATATTGCAATATTTTCTATTAAATTCATAAATAAAATTTAAACCTATATTTTTGTTTTACTAAATAAATATCCATAACATTTATATCTTTTTGATATGAATCAATATTAAAATGTTAATACTATCAATATCAATATCATATAATTTAAAATCCCAACTTCCCAAACTTAGATAGACTATATGTATAACACCCACTTTATATATAGATAGATATATGTATTAAAGCAATCCACCTCATTTTACAAAGTAATTGAATGATGGTAAAGGAAATCAGGAAGTGGGGAGAGAGTCCCAAGATCTCCTTGTCACCTATGCAAGAGTCAAAATGGAATGGGAAATGGTGAGGGAATCCAAAAACTACCTCCTCATGATCCGTTCAAGGATCCGTTCAACTTGCATACTTGGATGGAACGCTCTAGGAGGGGTGGGTGAATGGCACCGGCCTGAAACCTTTCACTCTTCCTACTGCCTAAAAATAATTGAATGATGGTAAAGGAAACCAGGAAGTGGGGAGAGAGTCCAAAGATCTCCTCCTCACCTCTGCAACGGTCAAAATGGAAAGGAACACGGCGAGGGAATCCAAAAACTACCTTCTCTTCTGGCCAGGACTAAAATAAGTCATGATGTACCTTTTTGAAAGACATGAATTGATTAAGACATATGAATGTCGAGATGAGTCTAGGGTGCACCTGTTCAATTCCCATGTTTACCCTCATTTTCCCCTCTTTGCATCCAATTCCCTAGCGCTTAAAGTGAAAGTGAAGTTGAATGACCAACCAAAATTTGAATTGCTTCAAAAAGCACCCCTACGCCCATCCATTTCCCTATGACTTAGAAACTGTGGACGGCAGAAATAATGAGGGCGGCAATTGGAGATATCTACTTGTTAATCATGGAGGAGGCAATTGGACATATCTCTGACTAATTAGTTCTGTATATGCAACAACTAAACGGAGAGTAATTCTCGTATTAGGATGGGTACACACCAATGTACAGCCAAAGTCGGTATCTGCTAAAATTCTGTCTGTTAATCCAATGACAGGTGTGAGTGCATGCAAAGCCTGAACACGTTTCCTCCCGGCCACCCTCCACGCTTTAGGCTGAACGCTACCGCCTGGAATACCCAATACAATATCTTCACACAATGACATCTTCAATGAATTGTTTGAATTCAATTTCTTACCATTTTCACAGGAAATTTCGTGTAACAGCTGGTAATCATGGCTTCTTCCAGACTAACTCGTCTTTCTGTGGGGTGCCTGAAGAATGCTACATTTACACAAGCGCGTGCAGGAATCCTCGGCCCCGTCTCCCAGGGTATGCCTTTAGCTTTACATCAGTAGGCCATTTCATTTCCAATTGTTGTTTTTTCCTCTGTGGTTCATTGTACTGGAGATATTAGAGATGAATATTAGTTATATCTATATATCTATAGAAACGTGCTCTGGTTAGGTGAGACACAGCTCTGGTTAGGTGAGGCGATTATCTTTTATGGAGAAATGGTTACTAGTTACCCTGCTATGCCACAAACGCGGCGCGTTTATTAGAAATGGCTACTAGTTACCGTGCCATGCCAGAAGCCTCTCATCTCAATATTAGTGAGATTTGACTAGAACCCGGGTAGGAAGCATCTCAATATTAGTGAGACTAGAACCCGGGTAGAAAGGATAATGGCTACTCCTCTTGACACCTCCCTTCCCCTTGTTGCTACTATCAAATATGTTAATTATTTTGCCATGAATATTTTTTTAGCAGAGCCAATTATTTTGCCATCAAAATTATTTTCTTTTCGCAGATCCAAGGCTTTTCAAGCGCGAATATGATGCAGGGAATCTTCGGCCCAGTACGTCTGCTCGAATAATAATAGATCCTGAATTCGATGACGAGCCAGAGTTCGGAAACTCTGGTGGGATGCCGCTACCTGAACCTGCAACAACAGATGAACAGGTGATAATCTTATGTTGCACAGCACCAAGTGAGCATCGTAGTAATAAAACTGGAAATTCAAACCTCGATATTTTTTTTTTTAGGTTTTTTTTTTCTAACTCTTGTGCAAATTTCAATGTTTATTTACTATTGAGTAATATTGTTGGGCTTTGGTGGTATCATATTCTGTGTGTTTACAGGTGTTGGAAGTCGTGGCAGAGACCATTCCTGAGAAGCCTCTGGAGGCGGCTTTGGATAATTTGCCAGGATTGAATGAACATGAACATTCCAACGCAGAAACAGTATCAGAAACATTGGAAGTATAAGTCTGTTCTTTTATAATTAGCATAGCATACGTCGGAGTAAGATAATGATGTCCTCAGAGTTTATATAAACCTAGAATTCTGATTTTTTTCTTTCAAAGATCGGATCCTTTCAAAGTTAAACAAAACCCAACCCCTGGAACACTTGCATCACGGAATTCAGATCAAAAGTGAAGAGAGTAAAAATGAAAAAGAATGCAACTAATTTGTTTTTAATTGATGGCTGGAATCCCATTATCCCATTTAGTAATGGGAATTGAATTTTTTTTAAGAAAGGCATGTCACAACCATCATCCCACTTAGCAATGGGAATTTGAAATTTTAAAAAGGCATGTCACTAAGGGATTTCTCTCTAAGAAAGGTACAGGAAAAAGGATTAATGCCACTTGAGATATTTTTGTTTTTCTAAAACGAATGTTAATTATTTTACTTATCATTTCAATTATCTCATTTAGTAGTGGTATTTTTCATTTCAATTATCCCATGTACTAAGGGGGTATTTTTCATTTCAATTATCCCATGTACTAAGGGGGTATTTTTCAATTCAATTATCCCATGTAATGAGTACTTTTTGGCATTTTTAAATGGGTATTTTAAGTTCGATTATTTTACTTATCCTTTCATTAATAATGGTATTTGTCACTTATCCTTTCAATTATTTCGTTTAGTAATAGTATTCTTCACTTCAATTATCCCATTAGAAAATCCTTGTTCTTTTTAACCTATTAAAACTAAATTAAACAAAATGAAACATGAAACACAATGAAACAAAATAATAAATATATTCACATAAGCATATTATGTTCATTGACATAGTAATCAATTAACTATCCTTATATAGATTCACATCGCAATCAATTCATCCTTATGTATTCACACTTCAATCAATAAATCTTGTAATAACGATCAAGCAACCAAGGATACTCACATAGTATATTTAAATAAGCATGCAACACAATCAAACAAAGTAATAAATATATTCACATGGCAACTAATTAACTATCATTATGATTATGCATATTCACATTGCAATCAAATAACTATCAATATCATTTTATAGTAGTACCAATATGAGTAGTAATACCACAGATAATCAACATCACTATCATGATGCTTAATTAATGGGAAATATGAGTAGTTCATGATTAGTTCATGAATCCATTCATGGTTTTGTTGCAGGATGCAGCAGAGGAACTGGCAAGAGATAAGCCTTTTACTCGGGCAGACGAGCGACCGAAGATAGAGTAAAGCACGAAGGCCCGAGGGGCACGGAAGGAGGAATACGACAGACCATGCAAGATGCAATCAACTTAAATATGCAGTCATATGAGCAGTCCTTAAAAATTTACAGTTTGTTATATATCCCATCATTCTGTGTAGCATCGTGTCTGCAAGTATTGAATCCAGGGGAGAGTCTTGGACTTGTATGTAGCTGTGTTGTAAGTATGGGGCAGTTTAGGAGATTGTTTATTTCAAATATGGTAATGAAAGTGGGTTAAGGCACTTTAGGATTTACTCTTTGAGGTTTACATGCCGAAAATTTAATACATGGAAGTTTAAGGCAGCTTAGGGTTTACTCTTGACGAATATATAATACAAATCTCACGTAATAATGAAAGGAGAATTTCGATTGATATATTCTCCGGGCAATAGGATGTTATATGTTCTGTGAAATTTTGATATTGCATGATAACGTTTCTCTTGTTTCATTATGCAAACTTATACATGGGTTACATTGGGCAGAGAGTATTTTGTGATGTTTCTCTCATTAGGGTAACAGTGTAAATCTTTTATTTTTTCTTGGAGTCCATTTGACGCACCATTTAACAATTAACAACTAAAGATATGGGAGACATGGTAATTGACTTTTCACTTTTGATAGAGAACCCAAATTTTCCCATAGCACTGACAATAAAAAAGATTTACTATGATATTCCTACTTTGACTTTTAGGAACTACGAAGGCCCTAATGATGAAGGCATCAAGGATTTCTGGAGAGATTGACCACTACTCTAAGTGATAGAGGTTGATTTATCTTAGCATCCGAAACATGTTTCTTTATTAATAAAAATTAACTTTAGCCGGAAAGAAAAGATTCATTAAATAAAAATGAAAAGATTAAAGAGATTAAATAAAAATGAAAAGATTAAAGAGATTAAATAGAAATTAACTCTTTTCTGTGAAAAGAAAAGATTTAACCTCTCTATACATAAAGAATAAAAAAAAACAATGAGGATAAAACACAGACCACTACTCTTAAGTGATAGAGGTTGATTTATCTTAGCATCGAAAATATTCTTTGATTTATCTTAGCATCGAAAATATTGTATAGAGAATAAAAAAAAAACAATAAGGATAAAACACAGACCACTACTCTTAAGTGATAGAGGTTGATTTATCTTAGCATCGAAAATATTCTTTGATTTATCTTAGCATCGAAAATATTTTTTTTTATACATAAAGAATAAAAATTAACTTTTCACAGGAAAGAGAAGAAAAAAGATTAAAAAGATTAAAGAAATATCTTTTCTTTATAAAAAAGAATAAAACACCATTGCTGAATTGTGAAGAAGTACAAATGCCCATTGTTGAATGGGAAGAAGTACAAATGCCCATTGTTGAATTGTGAAGAAGTACAAATGCCAACATACAAAAGTAATGTTTTTTTAATTACAGAACATTATGCTCATATTCTATATCATTTTTCCATTGATTCATTTTATTATTATATGTAATAATGATGGTAATTACAGAACATTATGCTCATATTCTATATCATTTTTCCATTGAATCATTTTATTATTATATGTAATAATGATGTTTTTTTAATTACAGAATATTATGCTCATATTCTATATTATTTTTCCATTGAATCATTTTATTATTATAAGTTGTATATAATAGTGATGCTCTATGTAATAGGGAAGATTTACTTTTCCATTGAATCCTTTTATTATTATATTATTATATATGGTATGTAATAGTGAAGACTCACTTTTCCGTTGAATCATTCCATTATTATTTTGAATTACCAATCAATTTAAAAACCTTAGTCTAATTCCGCAAAGCTATTGTTATAGAGAAATCAAATCAGCCACAAAGTTTGTACCATTTCTAATGCTTAACTTATATTTTATAACCTCATAAGTTTGTATCATTCCTAATGCCTAACTTATATTTTATAACCACATCTAGAGGTAATAAAATGACAACATTATTGCCACAATTCTCCCTTTGATAGACACCATCAAAGAAAACTCCCTTATCATTCTCTTTTTCATAAAAGAAACCCATGCATTTCTGTCAAATAACATCAACTCCCTTATCATTCCCTCTTCTTTGATTCCAAGGGATTGAGCTCTTCCAAAAAAACAACTCTATAATTATGTGTATTTAAAATTAAGCATATAACATGATTCAAAAAGAGATATTTGTTTCTCCCTAACCAAATTCCCTACATGAAGAAAATCTAGAGAAATTTAAAAGAAATCTAGAGAAATTTAAAAGAAGAAAAAATAAATCTCTGAACCAAAGCTATAGAATTTCTTCAACAAAGTTCCCAAACCACCCCCCCTACATGAAGAAAATCTAGAGAAATTTAAAAGAAGAAAAAATAAATCTCTGAACCCAAAGCCATAGAATTTCTTCAACAAAGTTCCCTAACCACCTACTCCTATTACAAAACATTTTTCCAAAACAATTTTTACAAAAAGGGAAAAAAACAAACAAATGGTCAGTGGATTCACTATTATGACAACATAAAATGTAGGACCTTCCTATATTTTTTTTGCTAAAACATCCCAAGCTATAATTTTCCTTTCAAGGAGAAACCATAAAAAAATGACATTTTAATGGTCCTTATCCTACCAAACTAAATCAAACTACCACCATTTTGATTCATGCATCATTTTTTCTAAATCAAAAAATTGTATCACATTCCTTATTTTTAGACCAAGAAAAGCTATCCTTTTCAAAACATTTCGAGATACGTAGACAGTCTACTTACCATCACACCCAATCTATGAATCTCATTCAATTATTATATTCCTACCATTAGTCTACTTACCATCACACCCAATCTATGGATCTCATTCAATTATTATATTCCTACCATTACCCATTTCTACATGATCCATTTTTCCCTAATGTGTATCCCTTAAAACACATTTATGTGAATCATTGACTCTCCTCTAGTCGATTTTGACTATAGTCTTTGTTGACTTTTTAGTGCTAAGAGGACAAACAAAATTCTCTATTACTGATAATTACTTCTAAGGATATTTCTACACTTTCCATATCATCATTAAGAAATTAAATTTTAGAAAATTCAACACTAAATGCAATAGAATAGTAGAAATCACAATAGAACAATAGAAACCAATTATTTTTTACCTTAGAAACCTAATCTTGGGAGAAAACAAAACAACATTTTCTAGGAGAAAGTATTATTCAATTCAACAAATGGAACAATTTGATTTTTCAATCAAACTTGGTCAATCAAACTGCATAAACTAGCTAGGTCAAACCTAGTCCAAATTGCCCACAAAATCATTCAAACTATTGCCCAAAGAACTCGGTCAACTTTGCCCAACCTCATTCAAACACTTCCTAGAAATCTCAGTCAAGCCTGATGTCAACTCTACCTCAAAAAAATTGGTCAAATCTATAGTCAAATTAGTCAGAAATAAGTTTGTTCAATGCTCAAAGTTTCAATCAAATATGAAATCAAAATGGATTAGAATGGTGCTTGTTAATGATGGTAAAAATATCAGAAAGCTCAGTCAAACTTTAGACTTCTTCTCTTTCTTCCTTCTCACATGTGAGAAAAATATATGTTTTTGATGTGAAATTTGAATCAGACTTCTTCTCTTTCTTCCTTTGCACATGTGAGAAAAATATGTTTTTGATGTGAAATCTAAATTGATGCCCAAGAGGGAGGTCAAATGACGTATATATAGTGGTCGAGTCATGTGTATTTTGACCAAGGGTCAAACCCATTCAACTAGTGGGGCCGACATGACTATTTTGAGCCTACATGAATTGAAAAAAATGTATTTTCATTTGAATATTGATTGTAGTTATAACATCAACACTCCCTCTCAATAAGGGAGCCATTCTCAAACACTCCAAGCTTGTCCCTGAAGTGTGTAAACTTCACCCTCAATAGAGGCTCGCTGAGAATGTCAATAACTTGCTCATTTGTAGAAATGTATGGGAGCTTCATTACTCTCTTTTGTACCATATCTCAGATGAAATGGTACTTGATCTCAATGTGCTTCGACTTGTCATGGAAAACTAGATTTTTTCACAACTTCAAATAGCTTTTATTATCACAATGTATCATGGTCGGTTCCTTCACATGATCAACCAATCCTACAAGTAGCTTATGAAGCCATACTGCTTCACAACTCGCCAAAATAGCTACAATATAGTTGACCTATGTAATGTTGAGTGTGACATATGTCTGCTTCCTTCTCATCCAAGAGGTCATAGCATAACTCAAATTGAAACAACATCTTGATTTTCTCATCTTGTCTTTGACACTCCTTGCCCAATCCAAATTTGAGAATCCCTGGAGTTGTACTTCATCATTTGAGACATATATCAAACCATAATTGATTGTACCATGTAGATATCTCAAAACATCCTTTGCCACAATCCATTTTGCATGTATTGGTTTCACTAAGAACTGGCTCATTGTGTTCACTACAAAGCAAATATTAGGTTTGGTATTAACCAAATACATTAATAAACCAATCAATCATGGATAAATAGAGGGATATAACAAATTTGAATTAGTTTCTCTCAATTTCTTTAAATTTATCACCATGGGAGTAGTCATGGACTTGTATTCCATCATCCCAAATATGGGAGTGAGATGAAGAAAGAGAGAAGGGGAGAGGGAGGGTGATAAAGACAGAGATGAAGGGGGTAGAGAGAGATACATAGATAGAGAGAGTGAGGGATAATTAGTGAGTGAGGGAAACATAGATAGAAGGAGAGAGGGACGGGGATAGAGATAGAGATGAAGGGGGGAGAGAAAGGGGAGAAGAGAGAGATAAATACACACACACACACACACACACACATATAATGTATGTGTGTGTAAATAGAGAGATATTTCAGGGGACAAAGTGTAACATCCCCTAGTCACCCAATTGTGGCAATGCCACTGCCACTCATAGTGGTACCATAATAATAAATGATACATATACATACATAATAAAATAACATGTAATAAAAATAGTAAAATATAAATCATGGGCATGTGTAAAAGTATTTTTAGGTGCTTATTTGTTAAAATTTGTGGATTGGATGTAGACCTTAGACACATCATCCAACCATATATTGCATTTCTCCATCTCTCTCAACAATCTATCACCCTTGAGTGGGGGCCATGTCTCCACAATGGAAACAACTACCTAAGTTGGGTATATATCCAATATCAAATATTAATAACGCCAAGGTACCAACCCCAGAAACCTCCAACCAACAAGATCACAACAAGCCCCTTCTCTGTGCTTGTAGTACCTCAAATTGTGCCATTACTTCAAGGGTGTCCAATTTGGGCTATCTAGGGATGTAATAGAGCCTCATGGCCTCCAAGAGTTCTTGTTTCCCTCAGGGATCTCCAAGTACCCTTTAATCCCTCACACAGGGACACATGTACCTTATCAATAGATATCCAGCTAGATGGGAAAACCACACTTTTATAGTTATGGTACCCCTTATTTTTTATTAGAAAAATATAGCTTAATATAAACTCAATTTATATTTCCTTTCGTGGTTTCCTAGCATCCTTATGCTCTTTTCATCCCTTGGCCTATAATTGTGGTATTTTTTTTAATAGATGTGTTATTTACTTGTTACATATTCTAGACTCACTGGCTCCCTTGTTACTTGTTACATCTTGTGGAAATTCCACGATGACCCATTTGAAATAAAAAACCCCTAGGATCCAAAGCTCTTATACCAAACGTTATGTATCCAGATCAAATTAACACAGAAACATAAGAAAATATAGTTCAATGACTAGACGATAATCCACTTTGAGGGGGAAACCTCCCTTTACATCACATAAATGAACAATTCTTGGATGATTCAAATGAAAAAACCTCCTTGGTATATATTGGAGTCTAAAGAGTCAAAAATATAACTAGGGCCTACATAAAAATAATAATGTAAGGGCACAATAATAACAATAGTGGGCTTCTATGAGGCAGAACAATAACAATATGGGGGTAAACTAGTATTATAGGGACCTAACATGCCCCTCTTCTTCAAAAAAGTTGTGTCCTCAACACTTGAGTAGTTCTGGATGCTCCTATATAAAATATTCATCCTCCCATGTGGAATCTTCAACAAGTAAGTTCTTCCACTTAATGAGATATTCTAAAATCGATCAATTATGTAGTTGTCAGATTCTTGTTTCTATGATTTCCTTAGGCTCCAATATGATTTTTTCTTCCTCATCAACTTCTAGCAATATAGTTTAAACTAGGATCTTGTCACCGATAACCTTCTTTAAGAATGAAACATGAAATACTAGGTGTACTTGCAAAGATGCAGACAACACCAATTTGTATGACATACACCAATATTTTGTAACACCTTATAAGGGCCATAGTACTTGGGTCATAATTTATTATCCTTATTATCCTTCTCGAGGGACATTTTTTTGTATGGTTGTAGTCGTAAAAATACGCAATCACCCACATCAAAAGTTCTTTATTGAGATGCTAATATTCCTATTACTTCATTCAATTTTGTGCCAGAGTCAGGTTATCATTTAAGAGTTGGAGAACTTGTCGTTTATGATCGATGTGAACTTCCACTACTTGAATCTTAGATTTCCCTCTTAAAGACAAAGTGATGGACGATGGATGATATCCATAAAGTGCAATAAATGCATTCATTTTTGTTGTAGTCTAGAAGGAAGTGTTATACCACCATTTCGCCAGAGGTAACCACTTAACCCATTGTGTTTATTTATCATATACAAAGCAAAAAAGATATCAGTGGTATGATCCGGATTGTCCACAGTCTTCTGTTCATTGAGTCGACGTTTCAAACCCCAAAGGGGGTCCATCATCAGGACAATTTTAGAAAGATAGAAAGAATGAAAGAATGATGAGAGAAGAAGACAAGAACCTGGGAATAAATACAACAAGAACCCTAATTTTAAATGAGGGCCCTCATTTAAAATCAGGGTTCTTGTTGTATTTATTCCCAGGTTCTTGTCTTCTTCTCTCATCATTCTTTCATTCTTTCTATCTTTCTAAAATTGTCCTGATGATGGACCCCCTTTGGGGTTTGAAACGTCGACTCAATGAACAGAAGACTGTGGACAATCCAGATCATACCACTGCAAAAAACATCCACAGAAGTCTAAAAAAGATATCATTCCAAACATTTCTTCATTATCTCATTTTTTCCATCAGATTGAGGATGATAAAATGAGCTAATTGAGTACTAAGACATGAAAATAATTATGTCCAAAAAATTCTTGTGAAAATGGGATCTTTGTCACTTACAATAATCTTTGGGTTTCCTTGTATATTTTGAAATGTTTGTACAAATTGAGTAGTGGCTGTATTGGCTTTGAAAGGATGAAATAGTGCACAAAAGTAAGCATGTTTGGTAAGTCTATCAACTACCACCATAATGACACTCTTTCCTTCAGACTTGGGTAGACCTGTGATAAAATCCATTGATACCTCCTCCCAATGTTAACTTGGAATAGCTAATGGTTGTAAAATATATAGGGTCTTAATTGTATCAAATTTACTTTATTGGCAAACCAAGCATTATGCCACAAACATTTGAATATCCAATTTAAAGCCATCCTAGAAAAAATACTTCTTAATCTTAGTGTAAGTTTTTAAAAATCCTGAGTGCCCTCCTATAGGAGAGGTCTACGGTTCCAAAAGAACCTTTTGTCTAAGTTTGGATTTCTTACATAGATATACACAATCTTTGTACCATATTGAATCATTTTTCTGTACGATTGTATCATATGCACATGGATATTGTTGCAAATTTTGAATGAGTATCCAAAATTCTTTGTTATTCTCCCATTCCTTCCTTGATTTAGTTATCCAATTAGGTTGGATAATAGAAATAGCACAGATCGATGCCTCGACATGCTCATCCGTTCTTGAGATTGCATCTGCAAAAACATTTTTGTTCCCTTTTTCTAGATGATTTCAAGGTCATAACCCAACATATTTGTGATCCATTTTTTCTATTCTTCTGAAGATAACATTTGTTCCAATAAGTATTTAATACTATCATGATCTATTTTAACCTTGAAATGTCTTTCCATTAGGTAAGGGTGCCATTGCTTCAAAGCATGTAGTATTTCCAAGATTTCCTTCTCATAATAGGTTTGTTTAAATACTTTCCCTTGATTGGATGATTTTCAAAAGAAATGGATCTTCCCTCTTGCATTAAAAAAACAGCAATGCCATTTCCTGAGGCATCAAATTCCAAAATAAAGGTTCTTGTGAATTCTGGTGTAACTAAGACTGGAGCTTGGCATATTGCCGCTTTAAGATGTTCAAATGCATTAGTTTCTTCTAGATTCCAAAAAACGCATCTTTCTTCAGTAATGTTGTTAGAGGTGCAACCATTTTCCCATAATTCTTAACAAACTTGTGATAATAGTCTGTGAACCTAATAAATCCTTGAAGATTCTTTAAGGTTGTTGGATTTTCCATTCTTTTATGGCTTTAATTTTGTTAGGGTCTACCTTAATCTCCTCATGAGATATAATATGACCTAAATATTCCACTTCCTCTACCCCAAAGAAAAATTTGAAGGGTTTTTAATACAAATGTCTATCTTCCAATAGTTTTAGGACCGTGTCAACATGTTGAAGATGACCTTTTCAAGACTCATTGTAGATTAGTATATCATAAAAAAATATTAACAAAAATTCTGAATTCGTCAAACCTTGAAATGTGGAAGGTGCATTAGTAAGGCCAAAATGCATGACCATAAATTCATAATGTATTTCATGAGTTATGAATGTTGTTTTCGAAATGTCTTTTGTCTTCATTCTAATAATGATATCATGAATGAAGTTCCAACTTGGTGAAGTAAATTACTCTATGTAGTTCATCTAACAATTCATCAATGACAGGAATGAGAAATTTATGTTTAATAGTGAGTTCATTAAGCTCTATATAATGTAGACCCATATGCCATGATCCATCCTTCTTGTGCACCAACACTACTAGAGAAGATAAAGAACTTTTGTTAGGTTTAATTATACTCGCTTCTAGCATTTCTGCAACCATACATTCAATTTCACTCTTTTGGGCATATGCATATTTGTAAGGTCTGATGTTTGGAGGAACACTTCCTAGAATCAGGTGAATAACATGATCATGATTGTGAATAGGTGGGAGACATTTAGGAGTCTCAAATACCTTGGAATTATTGTCAAGGACTCTTTGAAGATCTTGAGAAATAGATGACTTAGATGTTTGAACATCTAATGAGCATAATTTTGCAATTACCACTCATTGTTGCTTCATCAAAACATTTTTCATGCCATTAGAGATGATTATGTTCCCAAGTTTTCTTGTGATACCTATTAATTCAATTTCCTTTCCTTCCCAAAGAAGAATCAAGAAACATTCTTGAAAATTAAAAGTTTTTGTCCCCAAAGATTGTAACCATTAGACTGCTAATAAAACATCAACACCACCAATTGGAATGGCAATCATCAGACTATTCAATACATACCCCCCCCATGGTTATATTTATATTATGGCACTTCCTTGAGAAATTTAGAGTTCCTCCATTTGTAACCATTACTTGACACTTTGGTGCTAGATATAGAAATCAATTCAAATCCTTAGTTATCTTGTAATGAATAAAATTATGGGTACTACCTAAATCAATTAGCACCATTACCTTTTTCTTCTTGATATATCCTTCTATCTTGATATTTTTAGTAGTGGTTATTCCTTCCAATGCATTACAAGATATGGTTGGATTCGTTTCTTATTTCTCAACCTCAGGGGTTGGTTACTAGTGTATACCTTATTCTTTTTATGTTTTTTGTTCCTTTTGTTCCTCCTCTTCACAACCTATGTAAATTAATTTCTTCTCAGCACACTCATGATCTTTAGTGTATTTTCTATCACAACTATAACAAATACATTTTGTTCCTTTTTCCTCGAGTTCTTATGGTGTCAACCTTGTAGGTTGTGGGAAGCTAGGAATGATAACACTTCCATCTTCGTAGTGAGTGGTAGATCTCCTTGTTGCCATAATTTTTCTTTCAAATTTCCTTGCCACTTTGAATGCACTCTCCAATGACTTAGGTTATTAAAGGCAAACCTCATGTTAGATTTTATCCTTTAATTTATCTATGAAGACATTAGTTATATGCTCCTTCGGAATATCAATTACCTTGATATTCAATCTTTTATTAGAGAAATTTTGAGGTAAAAACTGGTCCTCAAAACAAAAATGTGCAACAAAAATAAACTTTATAAGAACAATATATATGTCAACCATGGGGGATGATTCAACATTTTGGGAGTAAAAAGGTAAAAATAAAAATAAAAAAAATAAAAAAATAACTTTCTCAACTTGTATTTTCAACTTATTTGCCGACGATTTTACTCAAATTTCGAGCAGGAGCACTTGTTGGATGTGGAATTTAATTTTTCATCTAAGGAGTACCCATGTTTCATACTTTTGATGGACCCTACTACATGAAAAATGTGATTGCAATCATGTTTTTTTCATGTATTTCATTTTTTTCGTGCCGTAGAGTCCATCGGAAGTAAGCAACATGGGTACTCGTTGGGTGCAACATTAAATTCCACATCCAACGAGTGCTCCAACTCGAAATTTTAGTAAAATCATAAGGAGATAAGTTGAAAATACAAGTTAAAATAGTAGTTTTTTCTTTTTTCCCTCCCAAACTTGATGAGGTAATCTAATATTAATTTGCTCAACTAAACCCTTTTGTTTGAGATTTATCAATTTGATAAAGAAGGTATTTCTCTTTGTATCCTCATAATGTGTTATCAATTCCTCTATAAACATTGTCCAGGTGACAAGTGATTTATGAGAACAAAGCCATTGATACCATCTAAACTGATTTTTCAAACAAAAGTTATGCAAATTTAAAAATACAGAGCTTTTAAGAGCTTGATTTTGAGCTTGTTTGTAAGGATGACCTTGAAGCTATTGTATCTTTCTGATTTTATGCCCCCAAGGTTGAAATTACATATTTTGGTATCCCTATATGTATTATTTCCAACCCCATGAGTTAGAATAAAATTGGATTATTCAAGATGAATTTATGTCAAATATCCCATGATGACTTGATTATGGAATGGTTTAGTGGAGTGAACTTGTACAATATGCCACATGTCATGTTTTGATATTTGGCCCTAAAAATAATACATAAAATATTACATTCTTTTCATATTCAATTATTTTTTTATGAAATTTAAATCCTATGCTCAAAGAGAAAGTTATGGTGATTTTCCATGGAATGCTTGTTTGAGACTAACTTCTGGAGCATGTAAAAATCTTAACTTCCTTGGACAATGTCTCCAAAATTTAGTGAACCAAGGTATGAAATTGTAACCATATGTTAATCAAGATTTCACCTTCATGTGGTAGCAATTTGACGGTCTGAAGCTTTGCAAAAGAAACGTTATAGTGAAAATTACATGATGACTAGTTTGGAATAGAAAATCCCTAGGATCGAGAGCTCTTATACCAAATGTTATGTATCTAGATCAAAATAACACAAAAACATAAGAAAATATAGATCAACGACTAGATAATAAGAAAATTTGAAGGGGGAAACTCCCTTACATCACATAAATGAACAATTATTGGATGATTCAAATGACAAAACCTGCTTGGTATATATAGGAGTCAAAAGGGTCAAAATATAATTAGGGCCTACATAACAATAATAATTTAAGGGCACGACAATAACAATAGTGGGATTCTATGGAGAACAACAAGAACAATATGGGGGATAAACTAGTATTATAGGGACCTAACATGATGTCAACTAAACATTGTTGTACTCATAACTTTAAACATCCTCAAACTTCTTTCTTTTTTATGACATTAACATTCCCATGTTGTAACCAAAACCTAGATACAGATCTATAATGTTTACTTCCACACAACTATTAAAAACAATGATGTTTGTGTCACTATTAAGATCCAAAAGTCTCGTGACAATCTTACATATACATGGAAATTTTCCCATCTATTTTTAACTTGGAATTTTATCTTTGTTCTAGTACCATTGTGTTCTTAGTAGAATGATTTCGAGATCTCAATAGGCATAGAGCCATTTCACAAAAGGATTTGGAAGTATCTAAATAAATAAGAGAATGTCATATTCAGTATGTAAGGAATTGGAGAGAGAAATTAATGCCTCATAGACCCCTTACAGTGGCATGAAAATTTTCTGCATCGAACTTTTAAACGTAATACATTAACAAAAGAAACCTGGCAGCAAGAGATAGAGTATTCATGAAATTCCTAGGTTGGTCCATAGTATTTGTTGCATCAATACCATTAAGCCTAGAAGGCCCTATCATGGCATCTCTATTTGTAAATTCACATGCTTCCCTTAATAGGCATCAAACAAATCTTTCATATATAGTTGCAAACTAATGATGAATGTCCACTATTGTAGAAAAATCATAACTAATGAGATTTTTTATATCAACATGGTATTTCTAAACACTTTTTGTTTTGAAGTTTGTTGGGAGTGGTATGATTTCATCATCAACGAGCTACAAAGTATGATATTATGAACTTTGCTAAAATCCCTAGTGAAAACCCGAATTTCTTCAAAAGTAGGAAGAACATTAAACAACATAGGAACTTAAGCTTATATGATATTTGCTTGACCTTTTAGATGAAAGACGTAATGCAACAAAGGCGCTGCAAACAAGTCATCTCTTCCCCTCCTAATCCCCTTAGGATTAGGCATTAGGGGAATTTTCAGGTAAAAAACTAGGCTTGAAAACAAAAAATGTACTAACAAAATTAACTTTAAAATAACCAAAGGATTCAAGATGATAATGCCATCCCTAGGGAAAATATTTTGGAGGGAAAAGAAGAAAAATAATTTTTTTAAATGTTAATTTTTATTATCTCCTTGGAGGTTGACTCAAATGTCAAGTGTAGACACCTATTGGATGCAAAATTAAATTCCACATACAATGATTACCCACTATGCATATCCTTGAGTACACTCACATAAAAGAAAACTTTAAAATACATGAAAAAAGTGTGGTCAACATGCCTTTTCCATGCATTTTGAAGCATTTTTTATGTGGGTCTACTCAAGACTATGCATAGTGGGTACTCATTGGATGTGGAATTTAATTCCACATCCAATCAGTGTTTACACCCGATATTTAAGTAAACCTACAAGTAGATAAGTTAATTATTATAATAATAATAAATAGTTTCTTTTTTTTTTCTTGAAAAATTCATAGCCCTTATTTTAGTATTTTACTATTTTCTGTAGGAGGACCATTTTAGACCTCAAAATTCCCCTAATGTGAACCCCAACTTGATGATCACTTGAGTACTCAAATATTTTTTTGTCTCCATATCTAAATTTTTTAACACCCACTTCCATATAATTAATACAATATTTAAGCATGGTTTTCTCTTACTAGAGCTTGCAACGTCTCCAACATAAGATTTCCACAAGATTTCAAATATTTTTAGTGAGAAATCCAAATGGAAAATCCTCCACCTTGGCCATTTAATAAGCTAACATTATATGGGAAGAACTTGTCTATGGTTGTGTCCTTAATCTTTAGAGGAATGAACTCTTTAAAGAGGCCAACATAAAAATCCCAAACCCACATGGCCCAACTATTCCTTCCATATTTATATATAGACTCAAATAGTGGAACAAAAATATTTTGCATAGAAGATATTCTATTTATAAAGTAACTAAGCCTTTGCAAAATATAGACACATAATTTCCAACATAAATTCTAGTTTTTTCTAACTCTGTGACAATCAATGTACCGACTAGGGGTGTCGTCAAAACGTTTATGCACTTTGAAGTAAGTTGTACTGATGGTTCTTAGTTCCTTTCCACCAAATGAGTCGTTATCAATCTTGGCTTATTTTCCAACACACATTCTCTCATCCAATTCTCCCAAAAATATGGAACTAAAATATCAACCATGTATTTCCATGTAGCTTAATATTCAATCCATATATCAAATTTTGTATCAAGGAAAGTATGTTCTAGTATTTTTAGCATGTGTTTAAAAAGGAACTTGATTTGTAGAATATGACCTCCAATTAGGGTGATGAACCATACCCGTGCATTGACTACCTGAACCTTATAGTTTTCACTTACTACCATTCTCTCCATACATTTAAGAAAATAATTTTTCATGCTTTCTGCAACTTTCTTGGCAAGAAATGAACTAGGGATAAAAGAATCAACTACATATTTTGAAGACAGTTAACTTCCAACTCTCTCTCAACTCTGTCAGAGTTAAGAAATGTCTCATAAGTAGGAAATCCCCACAAGTTCACTAATTCTTTCATTATGTCCACCATATGAATGCCCAATTATTTTAATGTCTCAGAAGCATCTGAACTAGAAAGAGTTGTATTATTGAGTTCTTGCAAAAATCCCTCCAACACAATAGGTAGTTGAGAGGACAAAACATGCAATTTAAAATGTGGGCCAAGGACGCCTTTCAACCCTGATTTACACATCTTATGAGAATTTATACCTTCAAATCCTTACAACCCTCCTTATTCTACACATACCCTATAGTCATAATAATCCATGATATGATGCTCAGATTCTAATTTTCCACATTTACCTACTTATTAGCGCTAAGCAACATGCCGACATAGGCCCTTGGTTCGAGATCCATTTTAGGGCAATACTAGTTAATATTATTAGGATAAAATGTTTATTCCCAATCTCCATAAATAATCATATTTTTCCTCACTATTGTTGGCGAAGTTGGCATTAATGTCAATGGAAAAAGGATGAAATCATGCATAAGGGTGTGAAGGAGGAAAATGGGGGTAATACCCACATTTTTGATATAATGGTAAATTGGTACAACTTTCAATAGTTAAGTTTCTTGTCATCAATTAATGGAGAAATAAGTTGTCCTTAGTAAACAACCAATCATATAGGGCCAATTGGATCCCGAACACCATGGACTTATAGAAAAGGTAGAAATCATAGGAGAGGTCTCATTCCAAAGACCAATATGGTTGAGAAGGATGATGAGGTAAGCCCTTGGTCATTGCCCTTGGTCACAAAGGGCTAATCAACTAGAAACTGCAGGTTAAGATCCCATGAGACCTTGGGAGCATCGACCTTATTCAAAGGTACGAATACTCATTGATATCTCTATATCCAAAGATGACATGGTAGGATAGGTATTCTAGATGATATTGATGCTAGGTGAGAAAGTAGGTGACATGGAAGCATGAGGAGATAACGCATGGCACTCATTTCTAGTGTCTTTGGGTGGCCATTTGGACAAGTGGCAAGTGACACATGGTAGGTACTCAAACATGTGGTAGTAGCAAGGAACACCACATGGAAATATACTGATTTGGTAGATGACATGGCAATGGCATGGAAGCCCACGTGGTAAGTTTTGAAGTCTCAAGATTTGTGCTACGGTAGTGGTTTGGCAAAGGTTTCTTGTGTATTTTGGTTTTGTCAAAGTAGTGATGAGAAAAACATTTGCACCAAAATAGAAGGACCAACTCTAGTGAGGTCCTTACCATATTGCTACCTAACCATCTGGAGTACACTGACCCTTTAAGCATTTGGTGATGTGGATTAAAACTAAATCACAGTTGTGATAAAATGACCTATATATAGATCCAAGCACAGGAATTTAAATCCAAGTTCTAGCTACAAGGTTCAACATTGAGGAAATAGAGTTATTCAAGTATTCAACCATGTGGGTATCAAGAAAGTGTGCTCATTAGAAAATGACTTGGGTCCCTGTTCAAGTGAAGAAAATGAGATTATATAAGGTTACAATGGTTCGTAGTTACATTAGAAAAAATTCGTTCAACCATCCAACCATTCGATGGTGGATAAAGATAAGTGCACGACAAATAGCCTAGATATTGGATTCATCACAATAGTGGTAGGTTAATACAAAGTCGTAGTGCTTGGTCATAAGGTAAGGTGCCGAGAAGAAGCTTTAAAGGTGCTCTCAAACCATTTATAAATATGAAAATAATTTAAGAATTAGTGTCCCTTAATATGAAATATGCGGAAGTGCAAGACGTAAGCAAAAGTGCAGAAGAGATTTGATCTATGCAAGATGAAGTGTTCAAACAATGAGTTGTACACATTGTTGAAGTGAGAGAATGTGTATAGGAATAAGAGTGGACTGTTGAGAAGAATGCACACACGTGTAAAAGTTATCATGCTTGAGCCACATCTTAAAAGTGATTATTGAATCAAAGAATATCATATAACTTCTTACAACATTTTGGAAACACTGTAATTTAAAAGCTTTAAGAATAAGTTATTTTTTATATTTTCAACATAATTCTGAAACTTATTTTATATAATATTTAATTATATATATTATTAGTTATAAATAATTTTATTATGATAAATAATTTTAAGCATATTGATAGTTTAGTTTAGTTAGTACTTATTTTTATCTTAGAGTATGAAACACTCATAGTCCACCCCATTACCCAATAGAAATTGTTCCTAGATCTAGTAAGAGCTTTGTCAAAAGTTAGAGTTCCACCTCAGTTTTAGGAATTTTTCCCAAGTAATGTTTTCCCATGGGTTTTACTCCATTTCGACAATTCAGATGATCAAATTTATTAAACAATGAATGGTAAGGCATTTTTCATCGATAAAACAACTTTTCTTTCTAAAAAAAAATCACCTTTGTGATGTGTTTCACACAAAGTTGTTTTCCATGCAATACACCACATTATGATAAAAAACGTTTCCTTTTTATATATTGCATTAGATGAAAGATTTCCTCCATACAACACATCACATTCTCTCAAGCTCTTTTCTATGACCAACTCTTTATTACACCTTGCATGAAATATATTTTTCCAGACAATATATTACATTGCACTTAGGATTTGAAGTAGGGTGCAACACAGTGTGTTTTTAACCCAAAAAACGAAAAGACAAAAACACAAAAAAAACTAGATCTTTTCTTGAGAGGAGTACATTGAAATTGATGTGATACGTTGCAACAAATGAAAGTTTGGGGAAAGTCAATATGTTAAAACCAAAGGAATTTGTGGTGCAATATGTAATTTGTTGTACTAAAGGAAATCTTGGAAATGTGCAATGTGTCTCATGGAAAGAAACTTTTATTCAATGAGATACATGTCTTTAAGTCTCTAAAGATGAAGAATATTTTTGGTTATCTAGGCAGCAAGGATTATATTTTTTGAAGAAAAAGAAGATGTTGATCCATTGATACAGGTTTACCATTAAGAAAATTGTCCCTAGGAGGGTGAATTCCTCATTATGAAAGCTTAAGGAGACCCCACTAATGATTCTATTGACAAAATATTATGATACTTATTCGACCACAAGGTTGAAGAGAATCCCATATATACTCCTAGTTGAATAGCTCTTAGTGAGCACTCTAAGGCCATACTTAAACATTTAGCATTCTAAATGATACACAAACATGATTAACTTTGATTATTCATGTTCAACCATAGTCAACAATAGGCCACCAAAGTCAACAAAAGTCAATATTATATAACCCTTGATTACTATAATGATGCCACAAAAACATTAGGGAACATATAAATCTAAAACACTTAGCCGTGATGAATGTTTCAATGTGACATAATTAGTAAGTCAACCATGTTGAGCTATAAACAACATGGTCACTAGTCTTCCATAGTTAATAACAGTTAGACAAGGTTTACAATTTTCAACCATGTCCAATCATAGTGGACCGTGGTAAATAACATGACCAACCATAATAAAACTAGTCAACCATTGGCAAACATAGCCACTAGTAGAACACTATTACCTATGACCAGCTATCCCCAAGAACGATACACTAATGCACTTGTTGGACCTACATTAAATTGTTACATTTTTTATGTTTTCTCAAATTATTATGTTTATAACATTACTAAATTTAATGTACTAGACTATAAATGGTAAATTATTTTTGGAGTTCCCTCTGCATCATACAATTAAGTTATAATCTATAAAATGCTTTAGTAATCATCTGTGAATTTCTTCACATCATTTTGTACTCACTGGACATGAAAAAATATATTTTAAGTGTTCTTAATACTCTTGTTTTTTTACTCCGTTAAGAACAATTTTTAGTTTATAAATTTACTTGGAAGTATAGAAGAAACAACAAATCATCTTGTACGCCCATACCATTGAATTTGTGGAGTATGTAGATAATGGTGAAGTTGATTATTTTAGACAATGTCCATTTTATGTTAAAACACTAACATGCCATAGAATCTGATGCTACCATATATGCATTATTTATATTATTATTTATAGATGTATTAATTTCACATATGGGAATGATATATTTCTTTGACATGTTTTAAAATTTCTATAATGCAATTTTTTTAATGTGATGTGCATATATATAATCCCCCGATGGGGGTGTTAATTTAGATAGTCTGGCTTGTTGTTCCCACCATCCTCGAGTAATCAATATTCCAATTAATGTGGGAGGCATGCAAAATTTGCCTCACATGCACGAGCGTGCAATTAAAACCTTGGCATGGGTCTTTAGCGATGGGGTGGAGAGTTGGTGGTTCATCCAGTGAGGTGAATGAAATATTAGTGGGTTATTCCTCAGCCTCGTGGAGTATAATGTCTGAGAAAAGGAGAAAGGGAGCTTCCCATGTGTGGAATTCTCTAGTGATTTGCTTGAGGAGAGAGAAGCTTCGGGGATAGTCACCTTTTAGTGCACAAAGGTGGTGTTTTGTGTTCATGTTTTTTTTGTTGATGAAGTTATTTCCTTCTCCTTGTTGGTTGGAGAGTTAGGCCTGTAAGTTTATTCTTTTTGTATTGTTCCTCTATCAGGTTGGGTTAGCTATTTGTTTATAATTTTATGGGCACTTATTTCTAGGTGTTTGTATTTTTTAGCCCTAGAAAGTCAGGTGTATCTGGAAGTTGTGTCTCTCTTTTTTCTATCTTGGGTCTTGGTTTTTCTGGTTTTATGCTTATTGAGCTACGCCATGGGTAGTTGTCGTGTTTTGGGTAGGTGAGTTTTGTTGTGGTTTATGTTGTCTACTTGTTGCGCCAGGATTTGGAAAAGGGACTGTATCTTGGGTCACTGGTTGTTGGGTTGTATTTGGTCTAGTGTTATGGGGTCATTTTGGTTTTTTCCAATGGTGGAGGAAATTAAACTAGTATTTGGATTTGTGTTTCCCCCTGCCTGCTCAAGTGGGTTGCTATCTAAATTCAATCATTTTATCTAGGCTTATTGTGACGAGCTAGTGTGTTGGTGCCTATACTTGGTGAAGAGGCAAAGGGTTTGGTTTGTCCATCCTTTTACAGGTAGAGGTAATCTCCATAGAGTCTCAAGTCAGCCCCTTGGTGATCCTGAGATTCCATTGAGGTAGAGACAAAGAAGTAGAAGAGTTGGGGGGGGGGGGGGGTGCTCTTCATGACTTGGTTAAAGGGAAGAGAGGTTGTTCGCTCATGAGTCTGTGGCATCTTATTTTAACACAATTCTATTGAAAGTGTGTATAGAGATATGGGAGCTAGAGACGAAATTTGAAGAAGAGAGGAAGTCATTTTTTGATTTAGAATTTCTTGAAGACCTAGATGGGTGGGTACTATACCCTAGTGTTAGGTTCCTATAGTATTAGTGTATCCCCCCTTATTGTTATTATTAGTATAGCCTCCTTATTGTTACTTTTGTTTCCATGTAGCCCCCATATTGTTATTGTTGTGCCCTTACATTATTATTGTTATGTAGGCTTTGATGATATTGTGACCATTTAGAATCCTATATATACCAAGGAGGTCTTGTCATTCAATTCATCCAATAATTATTCATTTATGTGATGTAAATGAGCTTTCCCCCTCGAAGAGGCTAATTTTCAAGTGGTTGATCTATCTTTTCTTCTGTTTTGTGATCTAGTTGCATGACATTAATCAGAGATTTGTATTATATGGTTTCGCTACTTCAAATAGGTCAACTTGGAATTTTAATTATAAAATTTTTTATACAAGGCTTAAGAAGGTGAAATATCTACCACATGGAGCTGAAATCTTTATGAACTTTTTGTAAAATTTTCAGATCTTGATTCACTATAGTTTCTGAGATATGGTAAGAAGAAGTTAGGGTTTTTGCATGCTCCAGAAATTAGTCTCAAATAGGTGACCTAGGAAAATCATCATAACGTTCTCTACAGAGATCAGATTTGAACTTCATAAAAATTTTCAGAAAGTGCACGAACTTTAGTTTGTCGTGTATTATTCTTAGGACCTAAGGTTGAAAAAGTAACACATGGAATTCTGTACAATTTCACTCTACTAAACTAGTCCATGATCAAGCCATTGTGGGAGATTGGGAATAAATTTATCTTCAAGAATACATTATCGGTATGAATTGTGCCGTTGGAAAGAAGACCCATAGTGTTACCAAAGGATTAAATTTAGGATTTTGGAGAGCTAAAATTACATAGGAAAAACAATTTCAATATTGACCTCCTAAAGGAAAGAGAAAGGTGCGTTTCTTTTTTAATTGCATAAATTTTGCTTCAAAAATCAATTTTAAGTGATTTAAAGGGCATATTGAAGCATATATATAAGTATTTGATTCTATAATTCCTCCCAAACAAAATAATGCTACATCCATTAATCCCTCTAAAAGATCTACTATGACGCATGAAGAGGAAAAATTGCAACATGATATATCAAAATTATGGGACCAAGTGCAACAACTGTTGTTCTCACAAAGCGAAACCAAATATGAACTAAAAGGGGACATGGATGATGTAAAATAAGAAATAAAAGGTGAAATGGATGGTATAAAAAGTGACATGAATGGTTTAAAAACAAACATAGAAGGTTTGAATGTTTGGAAAAGTTTCTAGAAGAAAGGATTCCTAGCGGTGATAAGGTATTTCATGAAACTCATGAAGAAAACAAACGGAATGTGAATAATGATTTTAGAGACTCCAAATTTGGCATGAAGACCAACCATATTCCAAAGATTAATATGCAGAAGTTTGATGGAAATAATCCGGTAACATGGATACTGTAGATGGAGTAGTTCTTTGATCTACATGATGTGTCCCACACAAAAAAGGTACACATTGCATATTTATATTTAGAACAAAATAATTTTGTGTGGTATCAATGGCTTTTTTATCTTAAATCAATTGTCACTTGGACAATTTTTACGGAATAATTGATATCACGTATGAGGATGAAAAGATTAATACCTTCTTTAGCGAATTGATAAATCTCAAACAAAAGGGTTCAATGGAAAAGCACATTAAGGACTTCTAAATATTGAATATCAAGGTAAATGATATTCCAAAGGAGCATAGGATTGACGTATTGATAGTGACTTTAAAGGATAACATCCAACATGAGGTTTTCCTTTGGGAACCTAATTCATTGGAGAAGACATTCAAGGTTGCAAGAAAAGTTGAAAGAAAAATTATGGCAACAAGGAAATATACCACTTACAAATATATAAATTGAAGTGTTTCTCCTCCTAGCCTCCCACAACCTACAAGGTTGACACCACAACAATTGGAGGAAAAAATAGCAAAAGGGATTTGTTACGGTTGTGATAGAAAATAAACTGAGGGTCATAAGTGTGCTGAGAAGAAATTAGTTTACATAGATTGTGAAGAGTAGGAATAAAAGGAACAAGAAACATCAAAAGAAGAGGATATACACTAGAAACCAACCCCAAAGAAAGAAGAAATGAATTTGACCATATCTTGTAAATAATTTGCAAGAATTACCACTTCTCAAACTCGCAAAATAGAAAGATGTATCAAGAAAAAATAGGTAATAATGTTGATTGGTTCTAGTAGTACCCATAATTTATTCATTATAAGATAGCCAAGGAATTGAATTTATTTCTATATCCAACACAAGAGTTTGAAGTGATGGTTGCAAATGTAGGAACTATAAATGGTTTAGGGAAGTACCATAATATCAATCTAACCATGGGAGAATATGTATTGAATAGTGCAATTCTTTCCATTCCAATGGGTGGTGTTGATGTTGTATTAAGAGTGAAATTGTTACAATCTTTGGGGACAATAACTCTTAATTTTCAAGAACTTTTATTGAAAATTTCATCGGAAGGAAAGGAAATAAAATTAAGGGGTATCACAAGGAAACCGAGGAAGATAATAAACTCTAATGGCATGACAAATCTTTTGAAGAAAGAACAATGGAGCATACTTTCACAATCATGCTCACTAGATGTTGAAACATCAAATTCATTTGTTTCTCCAGATCTCCAAATAGCCTTGGACAATAATTCTAGGGTATTTGAGATTCCTAAAGGCCTCCTACCTATTTGTGATCATGATCATGTTATTTACTTGATTCCAGGAAGTGTTCCCCCAAACATCATACCTTAAAGATATTTTTTATGCCGAAAAAAGTGAAATTGAAAGTATGGTTGCTGAAATGCTAGAGGCATGTATAATTCAACCTAGCCAAAGTTCTTTGTCTGCTCTAGTAGTATTGGTACAAAAGAAGGATGGATCATGGCATATGTGTCTAGATTATAGGGAGCTCAACAAAATCACTATTAAAGATGTATTTCCCATTCTTGTGATTGATAAATTGTTGAATGAATTACATGGAGCAATTTCCTTCACCAAGATGGATCTACATTCAAGATATCATCAAATTAGAATGAAGGCTGAAGACATGTGGAAAAAAACATTTGAAACTCATGGAAGTCAATATGAATTTTTTGTCATGCCTTTTGGCCTTACTAATGCACCTTCCACATTTCAAGGCTTGATGAATTCCATTTTCAAACCCTTAGAAAATTTGTGTTACTATTTTTTGATGATATAATAATCTACAACAAGTCTTGGAAGGATCATGTTTAACATGTTCACAGGGTGCTAAAACTATTGGAGGAGCAAATATTGTATGGGAAAAACTCCAAATGTTTCTTTGGGGTACAAGAGGTGGAATATTTGGGTCATATTGTATCTCATGAGGGAGTTAAGGTAGATCCTAACAAAATTAAATCCATCAAGGAATGGAAAATCCCCACAACCCTAAAGAATATTTGAAGGTTTCTCGACTTGATAGGGTATTATTGAAAGTTTGTTAAGAATTATGGGAAAATATCAATACCTCTCACAAAATTACTTACGAAATATGTATTTTTTTGGACTCCAGAAGAAACTAAGTCCTCTGAACATCTTAAAGAGATAATGTGCTAAGCTCTAGTTTTAGCTACACCGGACTTCACAAAAACCTTTATGCTAGAATGTGATGCCTCAAGAAATGGAATTAGTGATGTTTTAATTCAAGAAGGAGGACCTATTTCTTTTGAAAGTTTTCCAATCAAGGGAAAGTGTTTACACAAACCTATTTATGAGAAGGAAATGATGGCAACACCACATGCCCTGAAGTAGTGGCATCCTTACCTAATGGGAAGACACTTCAAGGTAAAAATATATCATGATAGCCTTAAATACTTTTTGGAACAAATATTATCTTCAGAAGAGCAACAAAAATAGGTCACTAAGATGTTGGGTTATGAATTTGAAATCATCTAACAAAAAGGGAAGAAATTTTTTGTTGCATATGCACTCTCAAGAAGCTAGGAGGATGTGGAAGCACTACTCTATCCCATTTCTATTATCCAACGTAATTGGATAAATAAAGCAAGGGAGGAATGAAAGAATGATGAAGATGTGTGGATTGTTGGGTTGTGTTATATTATTTCGATGAGTAGCCCACGTAGTTAACCAGGGGGTTAGAGGGGGGGTAGAGCCCCCCCTTCATTGTGCCGATTCGCATCGGGGAATCACATGGGGTTTGAGGGGGTGGGTAGACCTACCTATGGTTTTGTGCATGGTTTTCACATATGGTTTTGGATGCGATGGTTTTCGGTCAATGGTATTGGATGCTTCAACATGTTTAAATATGTATTGTAACATTGAAAGGAACATAATGAAAAATCAAGCTGGTAGTCCCAGTTTTGGGATCCAGGGGAAATATCTGTGTATATGCGTTTTATGTGTTATGCTCTCACATTATTTATTTTCTGTTCTTATAATTCATATGCAGGTAATTTCTGTACGGGGTTAAAACATACATTTCATATTAGAGTTGTTTTGGCTTAAAGGGGACGCCTTTGTTGCTGAGGGGTTTCGCTTAGGCTTATGGTAGACCCTGTTCAGTGGGATATCTGTGGGATTGATTCTGGTGGTGAAAGAAGATGACAAGCAGTGGAAAGATAGAGATCGATAAATTTAATGGTCAGAGTTTTGAGGTGTGGAAACTCAAGATGGAGGATCTATTAGTGGATAAAGATCAGTGGATCGCGATAGATCTAGGTACTAAACCAACAGGGGTTTCCGATGAAGAATGGAAGAAGTTGGATTGCAAGGAAACAAGCACAATATGATTGTGTGTCTCAGATTTAGTATTGCTGAATGTATTAGGGGAAGCTACGGCTAAGGATTTGTGGGATAAGTTAGGGACTTTGTACTAATCTAAGTCTCTGGTGAATAAACTGTTCCTACAGAAAAATATGTATAACATGAGGATGAAAGATGGAGACTTGGTGATAGAGCATATGAACACATTTAATACTGTGGTAAGTCAGTTATTATTTGTTGATATTAAAATTTTAGATGAAGATAAGTGCATCAGTTTGTTGTGTTCTCTACTAGATTTGTGGGGTAGTCTAGTTATTGCAATAGGTAGCAATGCAACTGCCTTGCAGTTTGATGAAATAGTCTCATCCTTGCTAATGGACGAGATGAGATGTAAAAATATAGAGAGCCAGAATGGTGATGCCTTGTCTGTACAATGATGGTCCCAAAACAAAAACAAAAATAAGTCATCAAGTGGGAGATCTAAATCTAGAGGGAGATCTAATCTTTAGGAAAAATCTGTAAAGGTGGTGTGTTGGAAATGTGGAAAGGAAGGACACTACAAAAGGGACTGTAAATCTAAAGCTCCTGACAAAGGAAAGGTATTTGATAATTCTCCTCCTACAAAGGTGAAAAGCACCTCAGATGAAGGTGGGGATGTGTACTTGGCTTCTTCAATTACACATGTAGATCATGAGGCATGGTTGATTGACTCAGGTGCATCCTTTCACTTCACTTCTTATAAAGAGTGGTTCTACGAGTATGAGAAATATGATGGTGGTGATGTCTTCTTGGGGGATGACAGGAAGGCTAGAATCGTTGGAAACG
>APFE030441566.1:0-34376 GCA_000404065.3 Pinus taeda | reverse complement strand
ATGGCATCCCAAGCTGGTAGTCCCGGTTTTGGGATCCAGGGGAAAATATCTGTGTATATGTGTTTTATGTGTTATGCTCTCGCATTGTTTATTTTATGTTCTTAGAATTCGTATGTAGGTAATTTCTGTATGGGGTTAAAACCTACATGGAAACTCATTCAAAAGTTGTAGCAAGATTCCATTACATCTAATACATTTATCTAGAAAAGTGACTCATTATGGTACAAAGATCGCTTATATCTATGTAAAAATTCCCAACTAAAATAAAAGATTATTTTGGAATTTCACACCTCTCCTTTAGGAGGGTACTTAGGATTTTTAAAACTTACCACAAAGTCGAGAAGGATTTTTTTTGGATGGGCTTAAATCTAATATTGAGAATTTTGTGGAAGAATGTTTGGTTTTCCAACAAAATAAAGTTGATATGATTAAGACCCCATTTTTGTGACAACCTTTATCCATTCCAAGTCAACATTGGGAGGAGGTCTCAATGGATTTTATCACAGATTTACCCACGTCTAAAGGAAAGAGTTTCATCACAGTGGTAGTTGATATAATTACCAAGTATATACATTTTTGTGCATTGTATCATGATTTTAAAGTCAATACAATTGATACTTCATTTATGGAAACAATTCAAAAGATACATGGAAACCCAAAGATTATTGTAAGTGACAAAGATCCCATTTTCACTGGAAATTTTTGGATGGAATTATTTTCTTGACTTGGCACTCAATTAGCTCATAGCTCATCTTATTATTCTCAATTTGATAGGAAAATCAAGATAATGAACAAATTTTTGGAAGGATATATTTTTTACTTTATATCTCATAAACAAACATGATGGGTCAACTGGTTACCTCTAGCTGAGTGGTGGTATAACATTTCCTTCCCTACTGTAACAAAAATGACCCCATTTATGACACTTTATGGATATCATCCATCATCCTTCACATCATATTTAAGAGAAAATTCTAAGGTCCAAGCAGTGGAAGATCATATCGAGCATTAACAACAGGTTCTCCAACTCTTAAAAGATAACCTCACTCTGACACAAAATTAAATGAAACAACAGGTAGATCAACATCGTAGTGAAAGTTTTTTTGACGTAGGCAACTAAGTATTTTTACGGCTACAACCATACAAACAAATGCCCCTCAAACAAGCTAACAAGGATAATGAATTATCAACCAAGTACAATGGTCCTTACAATATGTTGCAAAATATTGGTACTATGGCATACAAATTGGAATTGTGTGCATCTTCCCGAGTACTCCCAACTTTCCATGTTTCATACTTAAATAAGGTTATAATTTAAGCTCCCAGTTCAAACAATATTGCCATAACTTAATGAGGAAGGAAAAATCATATTGGATCTTGAGGAAGTCATGAAAGTAATAACTTGAAAGCTACAAAATCAATCAATTTTAGAGTATCTCATTAAGTGGAAGAACTTACCTGCTAAATATTTCACATGGAAGGATGAGAATTTTATATAGAAGCATTCAAAACTACTCTAAGGAAAACAGTTTTTATCAAGGAGAGGGTCATGTTACATCCCTAGAATACTTGTATGGCCCCTCTTATTGTTATTTTTGGTGTAGCCCCCTTATTGTTATTGTTGTGCCCCATATAATCCAACTATTTTTATTTTTGTTCCCTTATAGTATTATTGTTATGTGGGCTTTGATGATATTATGACCCTTTAGACAACTATATATACCAAGGAGGTCTTGTCATTTGAATAAATTAAGAATTGTTCTTTTATGTGATGTAAAGGAGGTTTCCCCCTCGAAGAGGTTAATTTCCAAGTCATTGATCAATTTTTTCTTTTGTTTTGTGATCTGGTTGTATGATACCTAGACACTCAAGAGGTAGAAAGAAAGAGTACATGAACTTAATGACTCTTCATTGGAAAATGAAGACATCTTTGGGCTTGGTTCTCAGAGACAAACAAGTTGAAAAATACAACATATTCACATCTTTGGAAGATGTTAAAAGGATGTTGAGGAATCTACATTTATGCATAGATAGGATTAATGGCCACTTGAGGCATGTAGATGGCCATGTTCCTTGCAAATTAGATGGAGGGGACCTTGGAGGTTTCTTTGGCTGAAGCGCCTGTGCCCTGAAAAATGTATCTTCATCAAGTGGAGACCACTGAAAATGGGTGGAGGGGGGGAGTGTGTGGTCTAATCCCTCAATCTCCAGTATCATACTCCAGTTTGGCCCTTTTAGATAATTATTTATTGGGATTACAATGACATATATAATCATAGCCTAGTTTTCATTTTGGTGGTCTCTTCTAGTATGCGGTGCTTATTGTTTTATTGAATCTTGTTTGTTTCCTGGACTCTTACAACAAAGGAATAGGGGATGGTAGTTAACGCTTGCGATCTAGCATTGGAGTGCTCTTCATAACACCGAGAGCCTCCTCGTTTCACCATAGAGGTTGGTCTCCTATGGTCTCCATGTCTCGTGTTATGAGTGTAACCTCTTCTTAGTTATCAGTAATGTCTAGTCTGAAAATTTGTAAACCTAGGAGGGAAAACATTTGTTAATATTAGTATGCATGTAATTATTTCAAGTTGGTATATATGACAGGGGTGGAGATCTTCTGCTAGAACTCCCTCTACTCATATCATTCTATTTATCTATTTCACATTCTTTTATAAATCTATTTATATATATTATTTTTCACATGTTTTATCAGAAATAATAAGAGGGGGGTGAATCGATATTTATTTACAATAGTTATATTATGAAATTTAAGACAATAAATTAAATCATAATACAAGACGCAAAACAAGAAAATCATTTTATTAATGAGAATGTTGAGGAATCCAATCCTCTTACAAACAACCAAACTCCAACTTGTACAATAAAATTCCTTCAAGACTCCAACCTTGTTCTTAATGAGGCTCCAACCTCTTATGAGGATTCTAATCCTCAAACACAATCTAGGCTCCAACCTAGTTTCCTACAAGGATTCAATCTTGTATGAGGACTCCAAACCTCTAGAGCTCTAACCCTTTATACTTGTGTCAATCCTTTAAGTGGACTTAAATATTGTTTCAAGACTCCATGAAAAACTTCAAATACTTATGCAGGATTTCACCAAGATAGTTCTATAAAGTACTCTCCAATATGCTTCTACAAAAAATTTAGGTCTATTTTAGAAATATTTCTATGTCTTCTCCAACATAACACATCTTCCAATATTGATCTTCAAATATGCTCCAAGGATGACTGCTCCAACAAAACAAGTCTTCAATAAGTTGCTCTAAGGTTTGCAAGGTTCTCCACAACATTTTCTTCATTAATCTTATATCATCAAGGCTTCAATGATGTTTCCAAGATCAATATGTATTATACAAGAAGTTCTTTGGTATTTTCTAAATATCTTCTCCATGATTTGTTACAATACTATCTAAAAGATGCTCCAATTATTTCTAAAAGAAAACAATTGAAAAGGTAATTCGAATCTTCAGGAACACTTCAAATATCACCATAAATCTAATCAAGGCCACATACAAATATGATTCAATGTAGGACAATTTCAAGACACTTCAAATATTTCTTTCAAAGGGAAACTTCAACATGATTACAAGACTTCTCCAAATCTACCTTAAGTCTAGTCCAAAGGAGGCTTCAATAATACTTCAAAACTTCCTTTAAAAAACCTTCAATAATGTTGCTCTAGATTTTACTACAAGTGTTATTTCAGAGGCTCCTCAAGGACTGTTCTTATGTCACTTCAAATATAGCTCAAAAATACTTCAATGATTGTCTTTAAGGACTTTTCAAAGATGTCTTCAAAAAATCTTCTTCAACAGGTCAAGGCTAGCTGAAATTTCTGCTATAAAAAGGGACAATGTCTTCTTTCAAACAAGCCCAAAACTTTCTTACCAAGGAGGCCCAAGTCTGATCTAAGAATGATCAAAAATTTGTCAAAGGCTACTCAAGGACTAATCTAAATCCATTCCAAAGGGTGACTATAATATTTCTCTAAACGTCATGGCTTTGAGCTTCACAAGTATTGAGAAAAAGGGTGAGTTCTCTGTTTCAAAATAATGAAGGTTGTGTTCCAAGTAAAGAAGAAAAAATTCTCCAAAAAGGCAAAGTATTTTGTTTAGAAAGGTTTGTTCAAAGGAAAAAAAATAGCTCAAAAAATATTCTTCCTTATGGTCGAGATTAGTCTTAGAATTTATACTATCCCACAAAGATATTCCACAGAGGCACAATCTTCAAGAGGAGCAAAACATGTCTTCTATCTGAACCTTAAAATATGTATAGAACCTCCACGTTGCTCTACAAGGATATGACTTACATTTTTATACTATTACACTGAGAGGTGATCCTCACATTTTCATATTTTTACATTAACAGAAACTAAAAAAATTGTCACACCGAATTCTTGTTTTTCCTATGAAGTTCTTCCATTTTCACACAATATCTTGTGCACACTTCTCTTAATGGCTTTCACACACATATCTAAGTTGTGTATGCATGCCAAGAATGTTAAAAATTGCCAAGACTATTACGCTTGCATGCCAACAATAATAAGTGGTAAAAATAGGAGATAAATAATGATTGACAATGATGGAGTTTGCATTCCCTTTGACCATTGAGTGGACATTATTGTAATAAATGTATTTTATTCTAAATAAGTATCCATCTCATTGGTGTCATAGAACTCTAGTAACTATGATGTCAACAGAAGAGACTAAACATGTTGAATCAATAGGACATCTAATCAAGCAACTGAACATTTATTTTGCTTGGGCCATCAATGACAACAATGATGACATCTCCCCTTTTTTCATGGATGGAAATGCTCTCCCCATTTTTGGTATTCTCTCCCCCTTTGACATCAATGGAAAATGGGGTGCTCCCATGCTACTCCCCCTGTCATGTTTTTCATGTGTCGTGTCAGCTCCCCATGTCTATATTATCTATATTTTCTCATTTTAAAAAACTAATCCAATCAAATAGACATCTCAACAATGATTTATGGTGCATCACAACTAACATGTTGAAACCTTTTTTTATCTATCATACATTCCATCTCAGGCCCAAATCCATCATTTTGTCAAATTTGTTGTGTTTTCTAGACTTGTTAAATACTTTATTGATATATGAAATTTCCCTAAGAGTCATTTCCTTTAGGACCTTCCTCATTTATGCATGTCAAATAATCATCATACTATTGGACATGGCCCTCCCATAGGATTGTATTAGGTTGATTCTACCTTTCCTAGGATTTTCTTACTTCCTATTGAGTACAATGTCCCTTTCCTAATTTTGGAACTAGTGTGAATCTTTTCTCTCAAGAATCTAATGAATCTTTCGAGAAATATGTCATTTTCATGTCTTTATTGAAGGTGCATTTATACCCTTCCTGAAATTCAAGAAAAATGATCAACAAGGAGTAATATTCTTTCTAGTATAGACTCCCACCAAATATATATTTCCACTTAGACCTTAAGTTGGCTTAAACATTTTCAAATTAATTTATTTTCCCTAAGAAGGATATCTTGTACTGCATACTTAAATTTAAAGATGCTTTAGCAATTGGATTGAGAATGCATGATAAAATCATGTTTTTCTTATTTTTGGCTCTTCTTATTTTCTTATCCAAACCTTGGTAGGATTTTCTTCGACAGTTCATTTTTCTCTGACAGTGTCAAGTTATATGTCCTATATTGTGACATTGATAACATTCTACATTGAATCTAAATGGTGGATCAGCTGAATAGTAATAACCATTGGGGACTTTGTCTTGTCTGCTTGCAATATTCCTTCTAGCGCTTAAATGATAACATTTCAAATCATCCTTGTAGTATGCTTTACACTCTATAGATTTATCCTTGAAATTATTGCAAGAGTAAAAATAAACAAAGAATAAGATTTGATACCATGAGGGAAGGATTTTATTTGATGATTTTATGAAGTTATTATGTCTTAGAGGATCCTAAAACCTTTTTTGATCCTTAATGTTTCTTGCATTGTGTATGAATCCTTTGAAACAATTTGCATAACTTCTTGGTGAAGCGGTTCTTCTAAAATCATCTTGATTTCCTTTTTTTCTTTCATTGGGACTAGAGATTTGAAGAATAATGCTTTAAGGTTTTACCTCATGTTATGAGTGGATAATAATAATGACCAAGAACTTGTTACATTATATCAGTGAGAACACATTTGTACGAGAATACACAAGAAAGATATTGAGAAAGGAATTATGTAACAACCTTAGGTTAAAAGTCCATGTAATAAAGCTAATAAAGGAAAAATAAGACCAAGTTCATAGGACATGTATTCCAAGTTGAATATTGGGAAAAACATCCTAGTGGGTGTTCATTTGGTTTATTATGGCTAAGAGGAAATTGGGAAAAGAAATGGAAAAGGATTTTAAAAGGGAAAGAGGCATTAATTGGCATTTCAATTATGAAAATAAAGGAAAATAGGAGAAAATGAAGGTGAAAGGTTGCAAATTTCATGTGAGGATGAAATTGAAGGAAAATAGAGGAAAATTGAAGAAAATAAAAGCCTCAATAATAAAAAGGATTATGAGGATTAGTTCACAACTTTTGTTAGCTTATTTTTGGAGCTCTCTCTCTTTTCTCTCTCTCTCTCTTATACTCTTCCACACTTACATCAGTCTAAGATTGGAAAAGGGAAGGAAAAGGAAGGACAAGGAAGAAAATAGAGAAAAGATAAAGCAAGGAAGAGGTGGATCGATGACTATAGCTGGATTTTTTTGTAAGTATGGAGTTGCATGTATGATTTCCTTGCTAGTTCACAACTTTTTTCAGTTTAAGCTTTTGTCAGTTTAGTTTTGGAGCTCTTTCTCTCTCATACTCTTCCACACTTAGGGCACTCTAACTTTGAAAAAAGGAAGGAAAAGGAAGGACAAGGAAGCAAATGTAAGAAAAGATAAAGCAAGGAAGAGGTGGATCAATGACTATAGCTGGATTTCTTTGTAAGTATCGAGTTTCATGTATGATTTCCTTGCTAGTTTTTGCGTGCATGGTACATGCATGTGTGTATTTGGTTCTCTTACTATCATTGGCATGGGTTTTATCGGGTGTGATAGTGGTTTTAGATTTGTGTTTCCATTTCTGGATCGTTATGGTGTGACAGGGTTCTTTCATGCTGTTTATCTTTGGATTGCCGAATGGTTTTGGAATAGGGTGATGTGGACTCGGGAAATTTCCCAAGGGCCTAGAAATCCCTTGATCGGTAATGGCGGGATATGTGATAAGGCCTGAGGGCAGAGACAGGAAAATTCCTTAAAGTATTGGTGAAGAAATATGGAGGCATCGAATATTTTTTAGGGCCGAGTGATCCATTTATTGGTTTTGTTGAGATTGCAGTAAAGCCTAAAAGTGTATGTTTCTTTGTTTGGGCCTAGAAATCCCTTGAATGGTAATTGTGGGATTATGGTAAAGCCTGGTTGGGTAGGTGCTTGTTTTGAGCCTAGAAATCCCTTGACTTGTAATGGAAGGATATGCGTTAAATCCTAAGGAAGCTCTAGTTATTTTGTTGTGAGTCCCACATTTGTGCTTGGACTATGGCACAAGGGTGATTAGATGAAAAAAATATTTGGTTTAGCCCAATCTATGGTTAGGTGGTACATGGAAGTCCCTGACTTGGTTGGATTTTGCATATGTTAATAACAATTCTTTTCCCATTATATTTCATGAGTATTTATACTTGTTATTATGTGTCTTTGATGGTTGTTCTATAATTGTTATTATTCTTGTTATATGCTAGTTATAAGCATGGTTTTGTGACAATCTTTAGTTATGGATCTCATCATATTTTGATTAGTAAATGAATGGTTAATGAATGTATGACCTAATATATGATAGTGTAGCTATTCAAAGAAGGCAACAAACCTTCTTGATGACTCAAAGATAAGTATGAGACTTGTATGTTCAGATATGTAATTATGACTTGTAGATCTCATGCTCACAATGTGTTTGATGAAATGTCTATCATGGTTAGGCCTGGTTACGTCAAGTGCTTAACTAAGTTCTATATATCTATCTTGTCTTGATTTATTTTATCATTTTGGAAATTTTTATCTAGTTATGGGCTAAGGTTTGGATCCTGACCATGGAAAAGTGGCCCAAATCTTCAGGTCGCATGCAAAAAACTGAGTAATTTAGACTATAGTCACTGGGAGGCAGGGTTATCCATATGACTGGAGGCTTATAGCCACTAGCTTCCCTTGTTATGAAAGCGACTGGGAGTCTAACTCGATGAAAAAAAAGGCTATATCGAGTTCTAGGCACTTGGAGTGGTTTTTTAGCTTTTAGGGGTCTTGTAGTTCCTAAGGGAGGTCAGTAAAGTTTTGGTTGGAAATTCCCACTTCCTTAACTGTACCTGAAAGGTTGAGTCATATCATAGTAACTCTTCATCACATATTTACCCTGGTGGACTGGTCAACTTGGTAAGTGTGGGAGAAGGGTGTTACAGAGTTGTATCAGAGTAGGTTGCACTCTCTTTTGGTAATATTTGATACCACATAGAAGGTATCAGAGCATGGTTCAACACTTGGACTAGATGGGTAGAATGTGTTTGTCACAAATGCATGTCGGTTTTATATGCATTTGTTATGCATGTAAATGTCTATATGTTGTTTTGCATGCATTGTCATGGTTATGGTTGGCATCCATGGGGTCATGGTATGCAATTGGTATTGTCATGCATGATGTCGGTATTTTGATGTGATTATGATTATACATGTATTGTACTAATATGGTTGATCTTCCAGATGAGATATCCTTGCTTGAACTATACTGAGGTATGTTGGTTATGTTTATGTTTGGTCATCTGACATTATATACATGTAGGAAGAAGAGGATCAAATACTAATAGAAAAATAGTGTATTACAGTTCAAAATACTTCCCTTAAAGATCAAATGATAAGCTAAGAGATGAGTACTCTTCGGACATAGCAGACACTTTTAGAAGTTTTAAGGAAAAAAATAAGAAGTTACAAAGAAGATACTGATAGAATCATTCAGTCACGAGAGAGACTTTCTAGGGAACTAGCGAAATAAGCAGAGGTCAATGCATTTATCCTTAGAGTTCATCAGACATAAAGAGACATGGATAACCATGGGTTAGTTATGGATAAGAGGATAGGATTAATAGAGTATATGGTAGTATATATCATGGTGGGCACATGTTGGATAGGTATGATACCGTCAAGGATGGAAGATTCATGGATACACCTGATAAGAGCGCTAGTGGACTTGGAATTTATTCTAGTTCTGGTTAGGATAGGTACCATGATCATCATCGTTATCATCCTTATAGGAGGAGTGGTAGGGGATATTTTTCGGATGAGTTAAAGAATTCCAATCCAACTACATTTGATGGAAAGTTGAAGAAACCGAAATATGTAGAGGCATGGTTGCTTGAAATGAAGAAATTATTTGAGTTGCATGATTACACAAAGAAAATGAAGGTCAGGATAGTTATTTTCATACTCAAAGGTAAAGCAGACATCTAGTGGGAAGAAGTGAAGCAGGCCAGAGACATTAGGATAGAGGAGTTGAGTTGGCATGATTTTATGAGACTTTTCAAGAAGAATTACTTGTCAGAGAGGTATTGTGATAACAAAGCCAAGGATTTCTATGAGCTAAAGATGGTATCAATGACAGATGAGGAGTACACAACTAAGTTCTTGGAGTTGCTAAGGTATGTACCATGAAAATGTTTAGGGGCTAATATTCACATGTGGGCTAATTTTCCATGGTTTTTTCGAAAAAAGAGATTCGCCAATTTCCATTTTTTATAAAAATGATTCACCGAAATTTTACGATATAAAATTATTTTACCTTAAATCACCAACATTATATAGAGAGTATATATAAAATAATTATAAATTTGAATAATTTTACAAATACATTAATAACCATTTTATAGTTTACATATTAGGGATTAGTGAGATTCGCCAATATTTTTGAACTTCAAGATAATTTTCCATCCTTAAAAATTTCCCTGGTATGTACCATATGTTAAGGATGATAAATCCAAATTTCAAAGATTTGTCAGTGGATTACCATTAATATTTAAAGATTGTATTGATTATGATGAGCCTCATTTGCTGGAAGAAGTCATTGGGACATTGAAACAATGTTATGGGAAATCGAAGCGTAAGACAAAGTCTCAGAAAGGTTGGAGAGGGAAAGCTAATACAAAAGGAAAATGGCCATCGAAGCAAACAAGACCTCAGGATGCAAGTGAGAAAGAGAATCTTGTTCCTTACAAGAAGTTTAGCGCAGTTGAGAAGGGAAATGGGTTGCAACTTGGAGAGAAGCAAAATAAAAGTGGTGGTAGGGGAAAGTTGCAGTGTTAAATATGTGACAAGGAGCATCTCAAGAGGGATTTCCCATCATATCATGGTAAGGGGCACAAAATATATAGTGCATAGGAGGTGCAGATGGTTGGGGATGTTGGGTAGAGCATTCCTCGGATCTATGTAGCATTGGATAATAGGCAAGAAGATCACCATACATCTATTGTTGATATGGATGGTAAGATTTGTGATCAAGTTGTTTCTATTTTGATTGACCCTAGATCTAAATGTAGTTATGTTAACCATGACCTAGTAGATAAGTCTTGGTTAGTGAAGTTGGCTATAGGTACTAAGAAAAGAGTTCATCATTGGATAAGATCTTGTGAATTTGAGTTTAATGGTATGCATCTTAATGTACTTCCATTAGGGTCATACAATATGCTTATGGGCAGGGATTGGTTGTACCTTCACAGAACCAAAGTAGATTGTTATGACAAGGCTATTGAGTGCCTGGATGACATGGAGAACAAGGAATATTGTAGGGTAAGAAGAAGGATACATCAGTTATAATGGTTACATCTATGCAAGCAAAGTGTAGTCATAGGAAGTGGTGTGTGTTATTTGTAGTGCATATTTCCAGTGATAAAGGTAAGGATGTTGAGGATGTAGAATTCTTGAAGAGGTATCTGACCTTGCAGCAGTTTTAGGATTTATTCCCAACAAAGATTTTAGAGTTTCCACCTCATATGGAAGTGGGATTTTCTATTTAGTTAGTACTAGAAGCAACATTGGCATCAAAGGCCTAGTATAGGATGAGCACTCTAGAGTTAGTGGAATTGAAGCTACAGTTGAAGTAAATTCTTCACAAGGGATACATCAGGCCATGTGCATCACCTTGGGGTGAACCAGTGTTGTTTGTGAAGAAGAAGGATGGTACTCTTATGTTGTGCATCAATTATAGGTAGTTGAACAAAGTAACCATCAAGAATAGGTATTCGTTGCCAAGGATCGATGACTTGTTTGATTAGTTGAAGGGAGCAACAACATTATATAAGATTGATTTGAGATTAGGGTACCATTCGATATGCATGAAAGAAGAGGACATCTATAAGAATTATTTCTAGACCAGATATGAGGATTGTGTGTTTGTTGTGGTTCCTTTTGTTTTGACCAATTCTCTAGCTACTTTCATGTGTTGGATATATAGTGTGTTGTGTCCTTATCTAGACAAGTTTGTTATTATATTCATTGATGATATATTGATATATTCTAAGAATAAGGAAGAGCATGTTGAACACTTAATAATAGTATTAAGATTGCTAAGAGAGCATTAGTTGTATTAAAAACTTTGAAAATGCAGTTTCTTTCAGACAAAGGTACATTACTTGGGACATGTGGTTTCTAAGGAAGGCATAATAGTGGATCTAGAATAGGTCAAAGCTATCGCAGAATGGGAAGATCCTAGGAATGTGGATGAGGCCAGATCATTCATGGGGTTAACATGTTATTACAGGAGGTTCATCGGGAACTTCTCACGGATTTCCTATCCTATGACATCACTATAGAGGAAAGGAAAGAAATTTAAATGGATAGACGAATGTGCAACAAGTTTTGAGTAGTTGAAGCAATTGCTTACGAATGATCCAATAATAAATATTGCATATCTGGATAAAGGATTTGTGGTTTGTATAGATTCCTATAAAAGAGGACTTGGTGGAGTCTTGATGCAGGAGGGTTATGTGGTATATTAGGAGTCAAGGAAACTGAATGAGCATGAGGAGAACTATGCGACACATGATCTTGAGTTGCTAGTGATCATTCATGAATTGAAGATGTGGAGACACTATATTCTTGGTAGGAGGTTCATTCTTATGAGTGATCATAGCGAGCTAAACTATTTTTTTGACCAACCTAATCTAAACATTAGGCAAACTAGATGGTTGGCCATGATTAGTGAGTTTGACTTTGAGATCAGGTACACCATGGGTACAAAAAAGAAGGTTGTAGATTCTCTTAGTAAAAGAGTGCAGGTAAATCATATAGAAGCTGTGAATTCTTATGGTACATATTTATAGGATCATATCTTAAAGGTAGGACGACAGGATGAAAATTATAGGGAGCTTAGGCACAAGTTATAATAGCAGGGTACAGGTGATTAGGATGTGGACTATCATCTCAGAGTGGATGGTTTGGTCATATTTTGGGACAAGATCTATGTTTCAGACAACAATGAACTCAAGAGGCTTATATTGAGGGAATTTCATGTTAAGTCATATTCAGGTCACCTAGGGTATCAAAATACATTGACAGTGGTGAAGAAGTTCTCCTATTGGCCGAATTTGAAGAAAGATGTATCTGATTTTGTGGCTAGATGTTTGGATTGTCAACATGTAAAAGAAAAGTGAAAACATCTAGGTGGTCTACTATAGTCGATTATGATTCCAGAGTGGAAATCAGAGTTCATTACCATGGAATTCATTATAGGTTTGTTGAGGACATCTAGACAACATGATTCTACTATGGTTGTGGTTGACAGGTTGAAAAAGGTATCACAGTTCATTCCAGTGAAGTCTACTTATTCAGCTAGTGATGTAGGACATGTCTTCATTAGGGAGATAGTGAGGTTGCAAGGTGTTCCAAAGAAGATTGTGTTAGATGAAGATGTTAAGTTCACTTCCAGGTTTTGGAAGGAGTTATTTTTAGGTTTGGGTATAGATTTGGCCTTTAGTACAACTTATAATCCGTAGACAAATGGACAAATAGAGAGGGTCAACAATATTTTGGAGGACATGTTGAGAATGTATGTTATACATTAGTAGTAGAAGTGGGAGGAGTATCTTCCACTAGTAGAGTTTGCTTACAACAATGGTTATCACGAATCACTGAGGATGAGTCTATTTGAGGCACTTTATGGGCGTAGTTGTAATACTCCCATCAAATGGAGTGATCTAGTGAACAGGGTGTTGATAGGACCAGACATGTTGGCAGAGATGGAATAGGAAATGCAGGTTATCAATAAGAATCTAAAGAAAGCAAAGGACAGGAAGAAAAGTTATGCAGACCAGAATAGAGAATTTAAGGAGTTTTAGGTTGGGGAACATGTATACTTGCGCATCAAGACCAAGAAGAGCTCCTTGAGGATTGGGTCATGTATGAAGCTAACACCTCAGTATTTTGGGCATTTCGAGATCCTTGAGAGGATTGGACTAGTGGCCTACAGACTTGCACTACCTCCAACAATGAAAGTCCAGTTTGTTTTCCAAGTTTCATTGCTTAAAATATATGTAAAGGATGTTTATCATGTGATTGATTCATCTGTATTGCAGGTGGGGACAAAAGGAGAATTCTAGTTGAAACCTCAATGCATATTGCAATGAAAGATTCTCATGCTCTGGAACCGAGCAATTGAGAAAGTTAAAGTTCAGTAGAAGCACTTTGGGCAATGAAGCTACATGGGAGATGGTTGATTAGATGTGGGCTATGTATCCTTCATTATTTTTTAGTGAAGGAAAATGAGTTTTGGTGTGTGTACATATATTTATGTATGGTTGTCACTGTAAATATCATAATGAGCTATTTTATAAAGCTCCAATAACCAATATGGTTGTCATGTTGTTATGTTTTTCATGTTTGTTTTCTTTTCAGAAGGTTGATATTGTAAATAATGCATCGCACTAAGTTACACATCTCCATGGGAAGTATGTTTTGGTCTTCAATGGTCTTGTTGGTTATAGGTGTCATAGAATGATCTAGATTTTCTTAACTACCAGAATTAACCAAGATATTTTACTTTTGTGATTTCAGTATAATTGCATGTCAAAGAGTATGAAAAACCACATGTGCATATGTTAAAGAAGAGGAAACATAATGATGACCATCAAATCAAAGTACACACACATTGATAATGAAGTTAACAATTAACTCAATGTTAATTACATCTACAAGCCCAGAGGCAAGAGTGGGGATGACACTTCATTGAATGTTTCAATATGATGATGATTACATGGTACATTATTTGTCATTACAAGGATACATTCCCTCATATACCTCCACTTCTGGGGATGACATGAAATTTCAACACTTTGCTACAAAAACGGACATCATTGTTGAATTTTTTTCACAAAATCATGTCGAACGACTGTAAAATCGACCCTTCTGACACTTTCAAAATATAGACCCTTGGGAATCTCAAAAACATCCTCAAATATTCCTGCTTAGAGATGGACAAAAAATCCACTACTTGAATGAAAATTCTAAGCACACCACTGCTCTCCTTGCGAACTTCTGAGAAAAACGACTATAAATTCGACATTGTTATGCCTCTATCAAAAATCAGCCTCCAAGGGAATCTTTTAGATTCCTCAAGATTTCGTAAAGATTTCTCACTGTTGACTGCCTGAAATTATGCTACTCATATGAGGAAACGAACCACAGCATAACATTCCCTAAAATTCGGGTTCGTTTGAGTATAAACTTGGTATAAATCTGACACTGTGAAAAATCACCCTCCAAGCAATCTTTTAGATTCCTCACTGATTCTACATGGAATATTCCAAGGGCTATTCCCCTAGAATATTCTCTCCTCACCCCGGCTAGGCTAGGTTCCATTCTGCACCTGGTTCTGCTGCCTGTACTCAGCCTCTGATCTACTCTCGTCTCCCCTGGTGAATGAATTAACCATTTTAAATAATAAATTTTAGGTAGATGTTTTAAAGTTGTGCCCATTGGGTTGTTTGTGGACACCAAAAATAGGTGGTAAGAGGTCCTGGGGTCAAACCCACGGCCATCCCCCATAATGGTGCATTGTTTATTTAAATTGGGCGACATTTATTGTATATTGGGGTTGTTTTTTCTTTAAGTTGGTATTATGTTGACTGGATGTGGTTATGGGGTTTCTGCCAGCAGGCCAGCCCACCAACCAACATGGGTTTGACACTCGTCGAACCCAGAAATATATTTTTTATTTATTATATATATTTTAAAATATATTGGTCAAAAACCACCGACCAAAAATTAGGGGTCACCGAAAATTTTAAAGAGCCAACAAATTTTCCCTTTCTGGTTGTTGGAATCCATATGCCAGTAAATGTCAAATTGTTGCCTCGTTAATGGTTGCCACTAGGCCTAGTTTGAGTAGAAATTTGACTGCGAATATCTTGAGCATAAAAACTTGGATTTTAGTGACATTCATGGCATTGGAATAAGGATGAAGAGCACTATGATCTGGTCCTATTTTTGGTGAAATCAGAGAACTTTGATTTTTGAGCCTTTTTTGAGCCACTTCTAAATTCTGAGTGTTTATGGAGCCACCTGAATTATTCCTCCCCACTGAGGATATTTTTGTCCTCTAAAAGCATGACTATAATTTGTAACTTTTGTGTTATAGTATTTGCACAAAAAGTGTCCTGATATGTCACACTTCCTTCTCCTTCACCCTTGTTCTTTGGAGCCATAAGTGATGAACTGATACCTGCATCCTCTACAAACATGTAGTAAAATATTTTCAAACTACATGCTAAATTACATGAAATCATGACCCAAGCATCCCCATACTTTCCAAGATTTTATAACACACACTCTTTTGTTAAGTGTATATCATAATAGAAACCAATACCCCAACTATCAATAAAATACCAAAACATCATTGTTGCTTTAATAAGCGATGGAAAATACATCATCACTTTTACAATTATGTTGCAACACATTGTTTACAAAAGGTAGCCATGAAAAGCTAGCTTATCTAGTAAATCCATGTCTTACTCAACAAAGTGAACCAACAGGAATGTGGCGGATTTTCTTGTTGAACATCTTCATCAACTGGTTTCTATAATGGTGCTTTGTCCTTGAGATGCTGCTCTAGATGAAGCCCCCAACATGTGGCTCTTTGATGACCACCTTTGTTGCAATGATTGCAAGAAGTCTTCTTCCTCCAAACCTGCTTAACCTTCTTCCTTCCTTGACGTGGAGAAGGTATTTCACATCTTGTCCTATTTCTTGTTGCCATTCTCTTCTAGCACTCAACAACCACATGGTAATGAAAACCACAAAAACTACATGGTTTTCTATGCCATGATTTTTGTGCATCATTAAAAATATTCTTGTAATCAAAATGAAATTTAGAATGCTGAGACTTTTTATACCTCTCTTGACTGTCATTAGTGCAATCCTAGCGATGAGATCTTTCCTTAACTCTTCCTCTGCAATGTGCACTATCATGGGAGGATTGCGATGTGTTCCAATCATCCTCTTTCCTTGATGGCTTCGAATATTTCTTGGAAGCTTTGTCTTGATTTAAACGCTCTTCTTTAGTGTACCCCAAACTTGCAAATCGAGGTCTTTGTACAACCTCTAATGGTTGATTCACTCCTTGGTCATTAACGCCAAGTCCTCCTCCTTTATACCCTATCTTGGTAAGGAGTCTCATTCCAATTCCTTAAATGGGTACCTCCATGTGTCCAAGATAAATAACATCTTTTGAAAATGAAATTGAAGGATTACCAACATTGTTTACCTTAGTTGTCGATTCTAAAGCAGGTGATGATGGCTTCACTAAGCCTTTGTTGTGCTTCAATTTTTCCAAGGCCTCTTTTGCGGCTTGTAACTAAAGCTGAAATCTCTACTTCTCCTCTTTTTCTTCTCATAGAAGTCTCCTTTGAATGCTCTGATTGATCTCCTCATCTGAATGATGAGAAGACGATGAAGAAGATGAATAATAACTAGAAGATGGAGATGTACCATCATCCGTTTCTCTTTCTTTCTCCTGTTTCCCTCTTGTCATGTTCTCCTCATAATCTACATACATGAAATCTACCATGTGTGCCTTCCTAAGGAGGTCCTTGTACAAATCTCTATCATCCTCCATTTTCTTTCTGGTTGCACATTCAATCATTCACACTCGCAATTCACATCAATAGGAAGACCACTCTGATACCAAACTTGATTTGGATTTTCTTAGCTACTAGAATTAACCAAGATCTTTTACATCTTTGATGTTAGTAGAATTGCATGTGAAAGAGTATAAAAAACAACATGTGCATATATTAAAGGGGAGGAGGCATAATGATGATGATCAAATCAAAGGACACACACACATTGATAAAGGAGTTCACCCAATGTGGGTTACATATTCGGGTCCAGTGTCAAGAATGGAGATGATGCTTCATTGAATACTACAAGATAATGATGAGTACATGGTACATCCTTTGCAATTACAAGGATAAATTTCCTCAACAAGAGTGGCATGTCTCTCCACAAGACTTTCACCTAAAGGAACTCTCACTCATATGGGCCCTCCTTCAGCATGGCAAGATAATAAATCTCACATGAAGTGGAATACAAATATCCTTCAACATAATGGTAAAAAGGATCTCAACAACAAAATCATCATCTTAGCAAATCAAAAGAAAGACATAGAATCACCGCATCATATACCTCCACTTCTGGGGATGGCCTAAAATTGCAAAACTCTATTGTAGAAACATACATCACCATTGAATTCATGGTGCGAAATTGTGTCTAATGACTATAAGCTCGACCACTTTCTAACATCGTCAAAATTTGGACCTTTGGGAATATCAAAGATTCTTTCCTAGAGATTGGCGAAAAATCACTGCTTGGATGAAAATTTTGAGCACACCACTGCGCTCCTTATGAAATTGTGAGAAAAATATAAATTTGGCATCATTCTAACTTTGTCAAAAATCACCCTCCAAGGGAATATTTTAGATTCCTTAATAATCTACAAATATTCCTCACTGCCGACTACCTGAAATTCTGCTCATAAGATAAGGAAATGAACCAGACCATCAAATTCCCTATGAAATTTTGGTTTGTTTGAGTATAAACTTGGCATGAATGTGATATTGTGAAAAATCACCCTCTAGGGAGTCTTGTAGATTCCTCACTAATTCTGCATGGAATATTCTGTAGAATGTTCTAAGGAATATTCCCTATGATATTCTCTCCTCGAAAAGCACACCCTGCCTCGGTTGGGTTCCTCTTTTAACCTCGTTCCATTGCTCATACTTAGCCTCCGATTTTCTCCCCTCTCCCTCGATGAATGAATGAATGAATTTAAATAATGAATTTTGGGTGGATGTTTCAAAGTTGAGCCCATTTGGCTATTAGCAGAAATTGAAAATAGGTGGGCAAAGTTCTCGACGTCAAACCCACGTGCCTTCCTCATAATGGTGTGTTGTTTGTTTAAATTGAGCGACAATTATTTTATATTGGTGTTTCTTTTGTTTTAAGTTGGTTTTATGTTGATTGGAAGTGGTTATGGGGTCACCACTAGCGGACCAGCCTATAAACCGATGCAGGTTTGACACCTGTCGACCCTGAATTATAATGTGTATGTTGGAAGTGGTTTGGTGGGGCTTGAGTTCTTGCCAACCTATACATATACATATACATACATACATACATACATACATACATATATAATATATATATATATATAAATATATATATATATATATATTAGAGAGAGAGAGAGAAGAGAGGAGAGAGAGAGAAGAGAGAGAGAGAGAGAGAGAGAGATCTATTCATTGGAGGGTTGGCAAGGGTGGCAAACCGCTACCAATTATTGTGTATTGTTGTTGTTTTTGTTTTTAAGTTGGTTTTATGTTGATTGACAGTGGCTATGGGGTTGTCATTGGTAGACCAACCCACTGTCTAGTGCGTGCTTGACACCTACCGACCCGGAATTATAATGTGTATGTTGGCAGTGGGTTGGCGGGGCTTGACCACCTGACAACCTATATATATATAATTATATATATATATATATATTATAATATATATTATTATTATATTATAAATGTTTGTTTGGTGGGGGGGGGGGGGGTGGGAAGGGGTGGTGACTCGCCAACTTAGTTCTGCTACTCATACTCAGTCTTTGATTTTCTCTCATCTCCCCCAATGAATGAATGAACTAGTTTAAATAATAAATTTTGAGCGAATGCTTAAAAGTTGATCCCATTGGGCTATTGGCAGACACTGAAAATAGGTGGGTGGAGGTCCCTAGGTCAAAATCGTGGGCCTCCCCTATAATGGTGTGTTGTTTGTTTAAATTGGGCAGCGATTATTGTATATTGGCTTTGTTTTTGTTTTAATTTGGTTTTATGTTGATTGGCGGTGGTTATGGGGTCGCCGATGACCCAAGTTTGACAATTGCTGACCCTGAATTATAATGTGTATGTTGGTAGTGGGTTGGCGGGGCATGACCACATGCAACTATATATATATTATATATATATATATATATATATATATATTATATATTATATATATATATATATATTCTATATATATATTATATATATATAATATATATATATTATATATATATATATATATATATTATATAATATATATATATATTATATATATATCTACATATACATACATATACATATACATATACATATTTGAAAGGGGCGACAAATTCTCCCTTTTCAGCGGTCAGAATCAATGCACTGGTAAATGTCAAATTCTTGCCTCGTTAGTGACTGCCACTAGGTCTAGTTTCACCAGAACTTTGACTGTGAATATCTTGAGGATATGAATGTGGATTTGAGTGACATTCACGTCATTGGAATTAGGATGATGAGAATGACGATTTGGCCCTAGTTTGGGTGAAATCTGTTGAATTTTATTTTTGAGCCTTTTTTGAGCCACTTCTAAATTTTGAGCATTTCTAGAGCCACCTGGATCATAGAACATTGAGGATGGTTTTCCCTGAAGGGGGAGGGGTTTTTAATAGGCCCAGGTTAAAATTTCATGTAATAAAGTTAATAAAGGCAAAATAAGACTAACGTCATGGGACATGTATTCCAAGTTGAATGTTGGGCAGAACATCCTAATGGGTGTTCATTTGGTTTATTATGGCTAGGGGGAAATTGGAAAAGGAAATGGCACAGAATTTGAAATGGAAAAGATGCATTAATTGACATTTTAATTATGAAAACAAAGGAAAATATGAGAAAAGGACGTTGAAATGTCACAGGTTGCATGTGAGGAGGAAATTGAAGGAAAATTGAGGAAAATTGAAGAAATAAAGGCCTCAAATAAAAAAAAGGCTTTTGAGGGTTAGTTCACAACTTTTGTTAGGTTAAGCATTTGTCAGTTCATTTTTGGAGCTCTCTCTATTCTCTCTCTCTCATACTTTTGCACACTTAGAGCATTCTAGGAGCACTCTAGCATTGGAAAAAGGAAGGCAAAGAAAGAACAAGGAAGCAAATGGAAGTATAGATAAAGCAAGGACGAGGTGGATCAATGACTACAAATGGATTTCTTTGCAAATATTGAGTTGCATGTATGATTTTATTTCTAGTTTTGGCATGCATGTGTGTATTTGGTTCTCTTATTGCCATTGACATGGGTTTTTCTGGGTGTGATAATGGTTTCATATTTGCCCTGCCATTTTTGGATCTCCATTGTGTGATGGGGTTATTTCATTTGGTTTAACTTTAGATTGTTAGATAGTTTTGGAATCGAGTGAGGTGGTCTCAGGTTAATTCCCAAGGGCCTAGAAATCCCTTGACCGGTAATGGTGGGATACGGAGTAAAGCCTGAAGGTGGAGACATGAAAATTCCTCAAGTATTGGTGAAGAAATACGAAGGCATCCAAGCTTATTTAGAGCCTAGTGATCCCTTGATGAGTTTTGAGAAGATTACGACAAAATCCTGGAAGTGTATGTTTATTTGTTTGGGCCTAGGAATAACTTGACCGATAATGGTGGGATTGTGGTAAATCTTGGTTCGGTGGGTGCTTAATTCAGGCCTAGAAATCCCTTGATCGGTAATGGTAGAAAATGTGGTAAAGCCTGAGGAAGCCCTGGTTGTTTTGTTGTGAGTGCCACATTCATGCTTGGAATATGGCACAAGGGTGATTGGATGAAAGAAATATTTGGTTCAGCCCAATCTATGGTCAGGTGGTACATGGAAGTCCTTGACTTGGTTGGCTTTTGCGTATGTTAATAAGAGCTCTTTTCCCCTTGTATTTCATGAGTATTTATACTTGTTATTATGTGGATTTGATGGTTGTTCTATCATTGTTATTATTCTATTTATATGTTGGTTATAAGGGTCGTTTTATGGCAGAATTTAGTGATGGATCTCATCATGTTTTGATTAGTAAATGAATGGTTAATTATTGTATGACCTAATAGATAATAATGCAACTATTGAGAGAAGGCATCAAACCTTCCTGAAAATTCTCAGATAAGTACCCTTATTTTCAGATATGTAATTACAACCTGTAGATCTCACATTCACAATGTGTTTGACGAAATGTATGTCATGGTCAGTCCTAGTTATGTCAATTTCTTGACTAATTCTTATATAACTATCTTTTCTTGATGTATTTTAGCGTTATGGAAATTTTTATCAAGTTCTGGGCAGAGGTCTTGATCCTCGCACTAGAAAAGTGACTCAAATGTTAGTGTCACATGCACAAAATTGAGTAATTTAGACTACAGTCACTGGGAGGTAGGGTTATCCATGAGATTGGAGGCTTACAATCAGTGGAATACCTTGCTATATAAGCAATTTGGAGTCCATCTCAGTGAGAAAGTAGTCTAACTCAGGGTCTGGGCACCTAGAGTTGTTGTTTAGCTTTTGGGGGTCCTGTAGTTCCCGAGGGATTCATTAAAGTTTTGGTTGTATTATTCCACTTCCTTAACTGTACCTAGGAGGTTGAGTCATATCATAGTATATATATCACATATTTACCCTGGTGGATGGTGAACTTGGGTAGTTGTGGGAGGAGGGTGTTACAAATTCCAATCCAAGTTTGCATTGAAATTAGTGTATACTTGTACATGAAAATGTGGTCAAAGTGATTGTACCCACTCTCAGCCACCTATTTAATTTACCGTACACATTTATTAAGTTTTACTGAAAATTACATGATACATAATGTATGATAACAACATCGATCTAAAGACCCTTACAACATCTCCCCCACCCTCAATGCCTTGCTCATCGCGATCACTACTTAACATAGAAGTATCATTATTACACATTAGCCATGCATACTAGTCTACATAAGTAACTTAGCCGCAATAGCCACCAAATGGATAGGAAGATGCACATGTACAAGGTTTGTTGTAGATTCTTCATGTCAGATGGTCACTTATTACATATTTCTATTGTTCACATTCTTTGTAGTCTTCTCTAATATATGGACTGCTTCACTCAACCAGGGACTGTCAAGCAAATCCTCTCTAGTCTGGGGCATTCTCTCTATGTACGAGTCCAATGTGTGATTTTCATTCATGGGAGTCCTCAACTAAAAGAAAATGCAAAACATCTACATAAGAACCATCTCACTTTTTCTTCTGCCACAATCGAAAAGAAGTCTGCAATATTCATATTGGGGGGGATTATGGTCAATATTTGTCCTAGAATTTATACTATCCCACAAAGATATTCCACAGAGACACAATCTCCAAGAGGACCAAAAAAGATCCTTTGTATTGACCTTAAAATGTGTACAGAACCTTCATGCTACTCTACAATGAGAGAGTTTTGTACTATTATTACATAGAGAGGTGATCCTCAAATTTTCATATTTTTCCAAGAGACACAAGCTTCAAGTTTTTATATTGTTCAACAAAGAGATGAAATTTAGAGTTTTATATTGCTCTATAGAAAAATACTTGACCAGAAATACCACAGAAAGGATCTTCATCTTACATCAGTTTCAAGGTTCAATAAGTATGTTCCACAGGCCCTAAGTGTATGCTTAAGATTTAATTCAAGTAGAGGTCTATAGTCTAATCCAAGAGAGGGCCAAAAAACTATTCAATGATAGTAAAAGAACCCACAAAAATTCACACAAAAAATTCACCCAAAATAACTCACCTTGATTCCTTGATTAGCTCCTTGGTTTACAAGGTGTGAACCTCTTCCTATTCCTCATGTCCGAAAATGCTTTGTCTCTTCAATTTCTCTCTTTAGATCCATGGATTATTCATCCCAATTTTCTCCATGCTTATATATATATGTTTGTGTGCATATGATTTGGATGATATTTAACTAGGGTCGACTTGTAGCTTTTGAAGCCGACTAGAACAACAGCTCTCTGCCGATTAAAAAAGAACCACAACATTTGTCACACCAAATTCTTGTTGTGTGTGTGAAGCTCTTCCCTTTTCATGTACTAGCTTGTGCACGGCTCTCTTAATTTCTTGCACACACATATCTAAGTGGTGTATGCATACCAAGAATTATAACTATTACTAAGATTGTTACACCTGCATGCCAATAATAGTATGTGGTACAAATAGTAGATAGATAGTGATTGAAAATGATGTAGTTGGCACTCCCTTTGACTAGTGAGTGGAAATTCTTGTAATAAATGCATTTTCTTCTGAATAAGTATCCATATCATTGATGTCACAAAACGCAAATAACCATGATGTCAACAAAATATACTAAACACTTGACTTAGTAGGAAAACCAATCAAAAAACTAATTAGTTCTTTGGCTTGGGCCATCATTGAAAACAATGACGACACCTCAACATGTTTATAGGGAATAAAATCAATAAGTTGAACATTTTTCAAAATGATGAGTGGCATCGGCTCAGAGTGAGTGGGAAATCCAAGAAAACAATGAAGGCATGCTCAACGTTATCCATCTATGCCCTTGGGCATAAGTGAACATTTGTTTCTGATATCCTCAATTTTGTTTATGTATGGAGCATTATGATTTATGGACCTTCTCTATTGGATATAGAAATCAGTTTGATTTTGCACCTACATGTGACTCTCTCTAAATGGAAAGAACAATTTATAGTTTAAAAATTTCGTCATTTCCATGCATAGGAGATGTCCTGATTTTGAATGGTAGATGAATGCCAAAGGGAGTAAAGTTATGTTGTTTTTTATTAAGAGGATGAACGGTACTTTTAATCCCTTACCACCCCTTTTATTATACTCTATAGCTGACAATATCAGTCACAAAAAATACATTAACATTTCTAAACAACTCCTTTTGAGTATCTTTTATCTAATATGTAATGAATATATAGTGGTAAAATCTATGGGCTATGTACCATAAGCATCTGTATCAGTGTATTTTATTTTTCTTATAAATAAAAAACATGTTTTTTCTTCTGGGGAGGGAGAGAGAGAGCTCATAATTTTTTAAATTTAATTTTTCAAAATATATTAGAGAGAGCTCTTATATATATATATAATATATATAGAGGAGAGAGAGAGAAGAGAGAGGAGAGAGGAGAGAGAGAGAGAGAGAGAGACCCCTTGTTTGTAGAACAAGGGACCCACCTCCATGCAACAGTTGTAAGGGTATAGTATTACACCCAAGCTACAAACATTAGTAAATGTTCAAACCCTTACCATTTCCTTGAGTCGGAGGTTAGTCCCATCTTCCCATGGTGGTTGTTAGTCCATGTAATTGATTCCCAATGAGGTGAGGGTGAAAATTACTCCAACAACCCCCCTCAAATGCAATTGGGGAATTGAACTTGGGCCAAGGCTTTACCACCATGTTGAGGTTTTATGTTACACTATATCTTACAACCCACTATATCTAGCACATTGGGAAAATAAACATTGGAAAATACCAACTCTAACAATCCCCTTAAGTGAAACCATGTAAGAGTATTCTATTACACCAAAACCTACAAGCATTAGAAAAATTCTAAGCCCTTATAGTCAACTTCCAAACCGTTCCTATTACCTTGAGTGGATAGTTAGTCCCACATTCCTAGGGTGGATGTTAGTCCACATAATCAATTCCCAATGGGGTGAGTGTGTCCCAATTTCAGTTAAAGGTAACTATGACCACTGGGTAGATATCAATCCATTTGAAGTAGAAATGTTGCAAAGGAACAAGAGAGGAAAACATTGTCAAATTCCCCAAAAATGCTTTAAATAAAATAGGCATTAGTAAATAACCATGACAAAGGCTTCAAATAAGATCAACCCCATCCAACAATGAACAAATAATGAGGCCTGTAAATATGGAAAACTTAACTCAAACATGACACAACAACACTCATGAAGTTGTCTAAACACCATCACCGTCACATTGGCTAAACACAAGAAATGACAGTAGTCAACAACAATAGTATCTATCATCTCCTAAGTTCCCCCCACCCTTGAAACACAGTTGTTGGAGGAACACGAATTAATAGTCTTTCTTATCATCAAATTTATCCATTGAAGCACAATTGGGAACAATGACAATAAATGACTAACAAGAGGAACCTTGCTTGACTGCATAACCAATGAGATACAATGATTTGAATTCCATAAAAATTCATTCAAATGATTCCATCTACATTCATCGATCCCACTACAATTGGCCTTGATGGTCGACATTGGTCCAAACTTCATCCTTTCACATCTCTTTTGCAATGATTTGAATGTGGGGCTACTATGTGACCAAGAAGGTTGGTGTCTGGATGATTTCCTCTTATCCTTATGAGGATGTCGATATGGATCACTTTTTGTGTATGTAGACTGAAAGTTGGATGCAACAACACTGCCATATAGAATGATATTAGCAACCATTTCATCAATTTGTTTCTCACAATCAAAGGGAGCATGTTCTTCCAACAACTTAGTTTGAATTTCTTTGAAAATAAATGACACCTCTCTAGTATCAATAGAGTTGGATGTAGGGAATGAGGAAGAAAAATGATCATATCCAAGACCTCCTCCTAATGTTTGCACTATAAGATTAAGAGGAGCAATCATGCCCTATCCATTCTTCCCAAGTCCTCCTCCAATATATCCCATTTTTCGCTGCAATTGGGACCCAATACCAATGGTGTATTTTTCAAAGCTAGGTGAAACAAAAGCACCTTATAAACATCACTAAGTGAGCTTGACAACTCAACAACAATACTCTCCTTCTATGCATTTTGAAGGTGATTGACTTCAAACTCAAGGTGCTAATTTCACTTTTGTAAGTTCTGAATGACCTCATGCTTATCAATCAATTATTATGACAATGAACCATACCTTTTAGAGTTTGATATTGATCCAACATTGAGGCTTTTAAATAAAAAAACTCTATAACTAGTTCATTATTTTGCTCCTTGAGGTTGCAAAGTTTCTTCTACAAAAATTCATTTTTTGAGTTAGACAAGGACACAATTTTCTCCTTTGAATCATCAAGGAGGTAAATCCTCTCTTGGAAATTGTCTGTATGATTCTGGGAATACTTTCCAATGGCTAAATCAAGATTGGAAACCTTCCTAATTTTCTCATCCATTGTAGTTTGGAAACGATCTTAAGTGTTGCGTTCTCTTCTTGTAAAAGAGCTATGATTGACTACAACTAAAAGGCCCTATTATGAAGCTGATCAATTGCATTTTTGTCACAGAGTTCCTATAATAATTTATCCATCTTGATAGCCCCAAGTTGGAAAATGGACTCAAAGAGAAACAAACAAAAGTAAATCATGTCAAGAACACATATCTTGTTCTTTTTGCAAGGAATCCTAGCACATAATGAAAAAAACCATGCTGAAACATACCAAAGTGATACTAATAGGATGTGATGCTAAGAGGATGTGATTGATATTTACACCACAAGATATTCTTCACTCATCACAATATAGAATTATATCTTACAACAAGGAGTAGACTCAAATATTGCCAATGTACAGATCTCTAAGACAAAGAGAAGATAATACTAGTACAAGAATGTCCCGAAACACAACTCAATGAATCTAGTTCATCGAAGAAATAAAAATTTGTTGTACACAAAGTGGAAAGTATTTATTCCATGAAGAGACAAATAAGAGGCATTTGGAATTAATACACTTCCCAAAACATTTGGCAGAACATATAGTACACCAATAATCTAGTTTGAACCACTCAAAATTCCTATAAGAACATCAATATGATCTTCAATACAATGAATACCTAGGAACTTTTACCTAAGATATTTTTTCGATTATGGTCAATCATCAAAACAAGAGAATGAAAATATAATATGCATGTTTGTAGAGTCTTCATGGATGGTTGTGGCAGTACTGGCATAAAATACTTTTACACGGGAATTGAATAATTTTTTTCTTCACAATATTAGCTCCTTCCTCCTTCCCATGTAACGGATACATATGAAAAGGTTAAAAAATGCCAAAGACTACACCACGGAAAACACTATCATAGTATTTGTTAGGCTTTTGGTCAATATACAACACATATTTTACATTCACGAGAACCCGATCTTTAAACACATGTGTACAAAGTTCTCAAAGAAAGCATTGCCCATTGCCCAACTAAGACAAATTTTACATAATTTTAATTGTGAATAATCAATATATAAAACTTCTAAACCTCATCACACTGAAAATGGAAATCGCTGAACTGAAGGACAATAATTTCAAAAGGTAACTTCAGAATTAGAGTTGAAAGGACTAAAATAGCACACTAGCATTTTTACCATAAAAATATCTTCAAGATAGGGAGACAGTGTATTTTGTAACTCCTAGGTTGACTCATTTTGACATAGATATTTTCCTAAAATTATGTCAATTGCAAATTATAGGAATATTTCAGAATTTGATGGTCAAAAGAGAGGTAAATTGTTTGATCTTTTGATTCCAGGATATTCCCGAAGTCTGGCCATAAGAAGAGACTTCAATTGTTTGATCTATCTTAATTGTTAGATTCCAAGATATTCCTGAAATCTGCAATTGCCATAAAGATGCGCAAAACATTCTTAGCAGGTGATGAGAAACTCCCTAAAACAAATATCCACATCTTGATCTCTGAATTTCATACAAAGAAGAATACGAACAAGCTCTGACATTCATACAAAGAAGAATATGAACTAGTAATTGCACCAAGAGGTGCAAAGGAAACATAAAGGATGAGTGGATAATGTGGAAGGTAATAATCAAGTAAAATATATGGAGTTAATGATTAAAGTGGAAATTAAGGCGGAGTTGAAGTATTTTATATATAGCTTAGTTTGATTTTTTTTTATTACTATTTTTTTAATTTGTTAATGTATGTTCTATATTATTGTGTTTAGATTTAGTGTTTAGTGACAAAATATCCTTAATAATGGGCTCTAGAGTGCCTTTGGTGCAAAAATTATTTAAGTAGAAAATAAATGTGTTAATTATAATAAATATCAAAGCAACGAGGATGTCAAAGGGATGAATTAACATACAAAATAGTCAAATAACCAAATTCAAATGTAATTTTATGTTTATTAAGCACTTATTTGCACCCACTTTTTCATTCTCACTTTGAAGGAACTTATGCCAAACAAGATGCCTACATTATATAGAGTTGTGAGATTTAAAAATCACCAGGAACATATGAAAACAAATATGCATAAGCCTAGATGTCTTTCAATTATGTTCTATTTCAAGATGCAAGACATGACAACATTTATTTTAATAATATTTGTTTTCACATAATATTCGAAGTCCATAGCTAATAAAAATAAGAAAACAAAAAGATATACCTAAAAGCGCAAAGGAACACTTATTATTTATTAGTTTTCATGCCAAAAATAATTCGTTCAATGAAAACCAAACAATATTATGAAATGCAGAATGTTAATGCAACACACATTGCACATTTGGATGCTACCCCATATGGTAATAAACCAAATTTAAGCCATCATTTCAATCTTAACTAAAAATGTTATAAGAAACTAGGTAAGATCATTGTTTAAAAACAGAATGGGCCACTCTCATGGTTAATGATCCTATATATTATATTCCACAGTAAAATACAAGTGAACAGCAGTTATTGATACCCATAGTCATATGATTTTCAAGAATTTGTTTAAATTTTTGTGCATGGTAGACATGGTCATTTATATGGTAGCATAAGCCAAGTGTCCTATTTAAAGAAAATGTATCAGCGTAACTTAGGCAAGAATCACTTGCATAGACATAAGTACATGTCCTGAACGACTAAGATAAATTTCTTTTCATAGATGATACCCAATTCAAAAATATGAAAAACATGACTATCTACATCCATTTGAGATTAGCCAAATGAGGATGCGTGCTACATATTCAATCTATTTTACTACACCTCATTATCTATGAGGAAATGAGGAGAAATTACCAAAGGTGGAAACAAGTTTGCTACACATTTGAACTGTAAATACCCACAAAGAATGTAGTAAATATATATATATATATATATATATATATTATATATATATATATATAATATATATATATATATATATATATATATATATATATATATTAATCAATAAATGATTTAATTAAATCTAAAAATAAAATATAAAAAAACTAAAATTGAGCACTACCTTAGGCTGCTTGTACTTGTCCCTAATTGTAGCCAATGTGCAACCTTTTTTGTTCAATTGCAAGTCGTGTATGACAGAAACACAATCTCCAATGTCTGATACTTTATAACCTGTGTAATGATGTAGAGTATAATTCTAAAAAATGCACAAAATATAGGAGAGTTAAGCCAATGACCCATGTAATTTTCATGTTTGGGGAGTATTTTTAGGGAGCTTTGGGAATGTGCTATTTCGAGGGCCATCTTTGTCCATCAGTCCGAAAATGTTGATTTTGGGTGTTTAGTGGGTTTATCTGTGGGATTTTTTGTATTATGATGAGAAAAAATGACAAATGTGGTGAGTGGTCTCTCTATCTATTATTAGAAGCCTTAGAAAGGCTTTGCATTTGAATCAATGAAGGGTTTTTGCAAGGAATTTAAATGCTAGGAAAAAAAATGTTCGTATGTGCAGGCATTGAAGTTCATTAGAGTTTAGGATTCTAATTTTTTCCTCTGAATTGTGACTAGATTTTGAAGCTTTTGTTTCTGAGGTATAATATTAGAATCTTCGTTGTGCTGCTTGTGTGATATTGAAAATATTTTTTCTAGTTATGATGACTACAATAGCAGTGCCTAGTCGTGCTTCTTCAGTTGCTTTTGGACATATCCCATGAGTTTACATTGGGTCATGCCATGTTTCAACTACCAAACAACTTCCCTTCCAATCTATTATTCTTATCACCTAGATGCACGACCATATGTTTCACCCACAACGGGTGTGTGTTAGATTCCCATGAATCAAAATGTTCCCTTGTATAATGCCTCTAATATGAGTATCCCTTATCCTGATGCTTCAATTCAACAACCTCTTTGGGATAACAAACAGGGGTAGCACCACCAGCAACAACAACAATAGAATGCCATTAGTTTTCAAGGGGATGTAACCAACTATTGTCTTCCATTGATGCCCCTAATCATGCCTTACAACTACAATGACAACAAGAACTTGAGAAACACTGGTGGTGTTGCTGAATCAATGTAGGTTTTTTGTAAGGAATTTCAATGCTAAGAAAAAAATTTCTCAAATGTGTTGGCATTGAAGTTCACCAGAATTTAGGATTCAGATTTTTGCCTTTGAATTCTTGTTGTTTTTTGAAGCTTTTGTTTTTGAGGTCTAAGATTAGAATCACCGTTGTGTTGTTGCTACGATATTGAAAATAAGTTTTTTGGTTATGATGAATACAAAAACAATGCCTGGTCATGCTTATTCGACTTCTTCTGGACATCTGGACCCATTTACCCAGGAGTTTGCATGAGGTCCTTATGCGATGTTTTAACCACCGCCCCGACTAATATATTATTATTACCACCTAGACGCACGACCATATGTTTCACTAGTGAAAGACGCATGTTTGATTCATGTGAATCTATTTGTGCCCTTGTATAATGCCTTTGATATCGACATCCCTTATCTCGTTGCTTCAATTCAACACCTGCTCTGGGATAACATATAAGTGCAACACCACTAGAAAGAATAACAACAGGTTCCTGTTGGTTTTCAAGGGGATGTAACCAACCATTGTCTTCCATTGATTCCCCTAATTAGGCCTTACAACTATAATGACAACAAGAACACAGGAATCACTAGTGGTGTTGTTTCTCATAGTGGGAGCAATGTCATGGTTTCATGTCTTGGGGTTATTTATCCATTAGGCCAAGAACATGCATCTCAAGTGCAACTTTTAAGTTTTGCTCTTGTTGAATTGAGCGAAGAGGTTTTGAGATAGGAATTGGAGGTCTAGGGTCTTATTCATGCATTGGATTTGGAGAGGAGACAAGAAGGGATTGTGACAATTATTTATTACAATCTCAGGCATGTGAAAGTAGGCTTGGTAGAAATATAGGAGCAACATTTGATGCAACAAAGGTGATTATAGTAGCATTACAATATTTTTTTTCATTGGAGAAAATAAAAGGGAGATGAAGATCATGAGATTGAAAATTATGATGACCATGACCATGATCGAGGAGAATTTTCTCAGGTATAGTCCCATCTACAAAGAGGATCATGGTATAATTAACACCATAAGGAAATAAATGTGTGGCCATGACCAAAAGGTCGATTCCTCTAGACAACACCCACCATGAAAATTCTCTCTGACTTATTCAAAGCAAAAAGTTTGTCCACCAAGAAAAGGCCCACCATTTGCATTCAATCAAGACAACAAGCACAAAACTCTTTCCATGAGTAAGTTTATTACTCAACGAAAGAGGAAAAAAATGAGAGATTCCAATTCGCTGCAATGAAAAATGTTTTTGCACTGAAAGCCCAAAGAGAAAAACACCTTCAACATAATTACCTCTAATATCAACTGTTCTTGGAAAGGGACCTGTGCAATAACCCAGAGAGGAAATTCTACCAACTCTCTCAGCTCTAAGTGAGCTGACAAACACAATTATTTCCCAAACACTATGATGATCTTTTTGCATACTCAACAATAATAATTTTCACATGCACCCATAACAAACAAAATAAAAAAATGATCAATAGGTGTTGATGAATGGAGTAAAACTTGATGGGCTCTAAAGACAACTTGAATGAAAACGTTTAACTTGACGAGGCTCCTATTTTTCAAGAGAGGACGATTCGACCCATAGAAAGGAGAAATGTGGTCTTCCTTTTAAGGAACTCGAGTCAGATTCCTATGAGATAATTCACTGGAGGGAATGGTATGGAGGAACTATAATTTGATGTTATGCCATCATGACCCAAGTAGATTTTAGACAAAGAAGCGACTACTAAGGAAAACTAGAGCGATTTTAATTTTCTTGATTGTAGCATATGACAGGGTTAATTATGTTGATCTTGCTCTATCATAGTAACCATCCGATGGTAGCTACTCCTTCTCACACTCAGATCAAAACAATCTTGTTCAAATTGGACCGCAAGATAAGAATTATTGATCGGTGCCTGGGTTTGGTGTTTATAGAAAACACTTAGTTTGTGAAAAAATCCACCTCTGCATCACATTTCTCCAATTGATAAATCTTTACTACTCCTTGGACAAATTCAACCTAATTATTTGTACATCAAAGAAAACCATGGTAGACACATGCCAATCATGGTTAAAATTATGGTGTAATTCATTGTTGAATTAGAATCTCTCCTCAGAGAGTCAGAGGAAGTAAAATTGGCCATAAGTGATTACCAGTTTCTCATAGATGATGCTCTCCTCTTCCAAAACATTATCGAACACCTCCTTACAAGTCCCATGCTCCTAAACTAGAAGCTCTAGTGTCTAAAAAACCAATTCTTGTTTGTTTTTATTGGTTATAAAAAGGGTTAGTGGTTCTTAAATTGGAAGCCCTGGTGTTTGAAACATAAATTCTTGTTAGTAAGGTCAATTTATTTGATCAAATTTTGAACACATTCTATATCTAGATCTCCAGCCTAGCAACTGACAAATAATTGAAGGTGAAATATTCAATAGATGGTGGTTGGTCCATAGGATGGTTCATTACTTGATGGCTCTTATTGTGGAAGCCACAATGAGCTGAGGTGTCAATATTGTTGATCTTGCAAAATTCATCAACGATGATCAGAGGCGGCTATATTTTAAATTGAGGTCAAGTGATGACTCGAAGATGTGGTGGTGAAAGAGAAATTTTTATGAGATTCCAAAGTGGATGTGAGCATTGATGAAGACTAGTCAGGCATAGATTATCCTTGTTGTTGTAATATGTGTTTTCATTATTTTCCATGTAAGCATTAAGGGAGGGTATTGGATGTAATTCTTCCATGTGTTCTCATGACTTTTCATTGAGAGTTCCCAAGCATCAATCTAGAAGTTGTTGTTTCCCATGTATGAGTTGTAGTTATGATGTAGAAGTGTGTAAGTCAGAGATTTATGTCATATATATGTGTAACTATTTTAATCAATAAACATATCACAATGTGTGATTTGTGTTGCGTGTTTAATTTTTCTCTATGCACTCTCAATTTTTCTAACACTCGTAGACGTGGAAGGTCATTTTCATAACCACCAAGTCCACACAAGAATTTCCCTCATGGAAATAGAATAATTTCAAGAACTTGTGGTCCTAAAAGGCCCACGAGTGGAAGAAGTAGTAGTTATCCTCCCTCTCTCCTACACATAAGTGTGCATGGGTTTGTACCACAAAGAAATAAGAACTATCTCATCAAAAATGTAGACTAGCATATCTGTAATAAAGAATTACCAGAACCCATTGATTCAAAATTGATTTGGAAACTCTGTTTAGATCTTAAAAGGAAAAAAAAAAATCTCCCAAAAAAATATTTACAACATTAGGGAATTCAGGCTCTGATATCATGTAAGAGTATTTTATTCTGCTAAAAAATCATAAGAAATCATAATTATTAGTGAAATTCCAAGCTCTTAGGGTAAATTTTTAAACCCTTGCCATTACTTTTGAGTGGATGGTTAGTCCATGTTCCCACAGTAGCTGTTAGTCTGAGTAATTGATTCTCAATAAGGTGAGTGACAATGACTCCAACAAATATGTGATCGTTAAAGCATATAGAAATGTACAAACTATAGAATTACAACTACAAATATAAATTATATTATTTTAATTTACATGATAAATGTGTTTATAATTTATTGTTTGTATTTTTTTTTATATATTTTATATACTTATATATTGAAATATTTTGATTCCTAATTATATTAAAATTGTCAAATAAATATAACTATGTATGGCATTTTTCTTTAGCATATTCTGTAATTTATTTTTTAATAAAAAATACAAAGT